>PVIR01004189.1:0-81236 GCA_004026965.1 Petromus typicus | reverse complement strand
ACACAAAAGAATTAAAAGACTCATATCACAGTGACATATGTGCACCCATGTTTATAGCAGCCCAATTTGTGATTGCTACATCTTGGAAACAACCCAAGTGTCCATCAACTGGAGACTGGATAAAAAAGCTGTGGTTCTTCTACAGAATGGAGTACTACTCTGCCATAAAAAATGATAAGTTTGAATCATTTCTACTTCAGTGGACATACCTTGAGGATATCCTCATAAGTGAAATAAATAGGGCACAGATAGGTACATATCGCATCTTTTCTCTGGTATGAGAAAATGAAGATGTAAATGAGTGCTAGAATTGTATGTTATATATTGTGAAATAGAAAATGCTCAATGTAAAATAAGGTGAAAGGGGACAATGTTGAGAATGTAACAAAAAAGTAAGGAAACAAATTTTATGTATATGGGGGAGTGGTAGGGTGGGTAGGGCTAAGGGAAAAAATGAGAATTAAGTTGTGTCTTATACTGGTACAAATCCCCATTATGGAGTGCAATCACGTTGTGTATATTTAATGTACCAATAAAGATAAAAAAAATTTTACATGTAGATGAAAACTTCATAAAAGAATTAAATGTATTTATCTCTGGTGTACTTCTCTGACTAAGATTTCTCCAGTGCTGTTAAAATATTGTATAATTCTTGGATTCATTTTTTTATATATTTGTGCATTTTGCATTCTGAAGTGACAGATTGTAATCTGTTCCCCCTGATCTCAGGTTCTTGTTTTGGGACAAGCAAGACTGAAGCTGACAAAACAGCAAACAACAGCAGTGAATGGGAAGATGCATGTAAATTAGGAAGACTAAAAAGAAAGATCTCCCTGCCAGTCAGGGAGGGCTGCAGAGATGGACAGCAGAGATGGGTAAGTCCATTGGCCTTTTGTACAGTTTTGGAGACTGGCAAATGTGACATCAAGCAAGGGTGCTCCTGGTTGTAGGGAGGCTGTTGATATTGCGAATGCAAGTTGCTTCGTTTTCATTCGACTTCCTCCAAGATTTCTCACAATTTGTATAGAGTCCTATTCTTTCTTTCCTAGTCTCTGCTTTCATATGAAGTGTACAGTTTCATCGGAAGCAAAATAATGTCATAGAAGAGGACTCAATTCAAGTGAGATCGTGACGTACTCTCCCAAATATATATGGTTTGTTTCCTCTGTGCTATAATCATCCCACTCCCTGTCTTTTATCAGCTAATGAAATCTCTACTTTCCATGAAATCTAGGGAAGAAAAATTGAAGACATTTAAAATTTTTCTTTCCTAGTCTTTCCATAAGTCAAATGATTGCCAAAGATCTAGATAGTGTCTCCCAAACATGGTTCTCAGATTCAACTAATATATTTTCAACTAGGTCATTGTGATAGTTTCTTAATTCATTCCAGCTGCTAAAGTTATCTAGACAATTCTACTTCCTCTGTTATCAATTAAATCATCAGAATTACCACTCTATTTGGACACTCTCTTGCTCACAACACTTTCAGAACCTCTTCATGAACTACCACATTCCTTAGAGATCCGCACCTCTCTTACATGACATTTACCTTATTTCTCAGCTATTTAATAACAGAGTCACTCTATATTCTAAAATACAGTTCACAAACTTTAGTATGCTACCAGCATGATTGACTGAGATTTCACATATCTCTGCTCCCTCCCCATTTCCTTGAATTTCTGAAACAATAATACTGAGCAAAGCCTGAGAACATGAATTAACTCAAAGTTCCCCGGTGACTCCAGAGCTACTGGTGAAATTCTGTGCTTGGAGAACCACTGATTGAGTATAACCCAACTCCTTGTGTTTCTGTATGCCTTTCATCCTTCTAGAGGAAGTTGTGCTCCTTAGGCACACCCTTAGGTTCCTTCCATCCAGTATGTTTTGATGTTGATATTGGGAATGCAAGTTGCTTCATTTTCATTCAACTTCCTCCAAGATTTCTCTCAATTTGTATAGTATATACACCCAAGGTGTTTCCTAAATGCTCACAAAACACTCAGTCTACTACCATCCTATCAAAGTCACCATTTTCTCTTGTCCAGACTCCTACAGGACCTTCCTAATTGATCTCCGTGCTTCTTGTTCAAGTTTTTTGGAGATAATTTCCAAATAATTCTACTTTAATCAAAAGTATATTTACAATAGTAACTCTTGTTCAAATATTTTAAAAGTAGAAACAATAGAGCACAAATACCCAACCTACTGAGAAAATTGATGTTTGAATCTAGTGAACTGAAAGACTTTCTTTCCACCCAGTTTGTCATATTGTAATTCATACTAACAAAAGTCTATGGTTACAGGATCAACTCAAAATAGATAATAGAACTCCACTATAAGATCCCAAACCACAGAAGTATTGTAAAAAAAAAATAGGGGAAATATTTTAGGATATGGGGAAGGTTTTTTCTTTTTTTACTCAGACCCCTAAACACTGGAAATCAAAGAAATACTGATGAATAAAGTTATATCAAATTAAAACTTTTGCACAACAAAGGAACCAAGCAGTAGAATATAAAGACATTTTATAGAATGGGAGAGAATATTTGCAAAGTATATATCTGGCAAGGGATTGAGATCCAGAACACACAAGAAACTAAAAACCAAAGAGCAGAAGATCAACACAATTTAAAACTGGGAAATATACCTATTGAGAATTTCTTAAAAGAAAATATACAGATGGAAAACAAATTTGAAAAGTATGCTAAATGAAAGGAGCTCAGATTACTACTCAGCCATAAAGAGAAATTTGAGTCATTTGAAGAAAATGAGTGGACTTGAGACCATAGTGTTAAGTGAAATGAATTGGATACATAGAAGGTTAAGTATCACATAGTCTCTCTTATATGAAAAGCTCAAAATACAAATAATTTTAAGAGAAGAATAAAAGAGAAAATGTTAGAAAATAGAGATAGACTTTGTGGGGATGGGAAGGTAATGTGTGGAAAGGGGAAAGACAGGGAATTAAAAGTGATCAACATACAATTTGTATATATATAATCAGTTCCCTAATAGGAATGCAATTATTATATATCACAAATATAGACAAAAATGGATTAGCTGAAAGCTGATAAGAAATGGCAAGTGATTGATACTTAGGCCTGAGGCTGCTTCAGTGAGTAATAAAAATGTTCTAAAATTGTGATGAGAATTGTACAATTCTGAATATAATACCAATCATATCTCCATAAGATTGCTGTTTTAAAAAGCGGCATACATATGGTTTATGGATATCTCCTTGGCTAAGGTTAGGTAAAAATGAAATAAAAGAGACAAAAGAAAATGTAAACAGGGTTGACAGTTGTTACTGTCTGTGTTATGGACATCCACTTTGATCTTTCTGATCTGAACACATCCATGTCTGGTTTTGACCCAAGCACACGCATGCACATCTTTATGATCTCTCTAAAAGAAAGATTAGTTGACAGGAAAGGACTTTCCTAGAACATTCCTGCAATTTACCTTTTTATAGTTGAATCTATAATGGGCCCAAGAAATAGCATTTAATTACAGTCTCTGTATATTACTGACTATTTGTTCTCTTAAACAAATCTAGACTAGACCAAACTCAGGAAATCAACAAAAGAATACACCGAATGAAAAATTCACAGCAAATAAATGAGAAAATATGTCTCATAAAAATTTTAAAATTAGGGCTGGGGATTTAGCTCAGTGGTTCTGGTGTCTGTCTTGCAAGCGCAAGGGCCTGGTTTGATCACCCAGTAACTGCATACCATACTGGGTGTGGAGACTCACGCCCACCAGCAATCAATACCACATACCACAGTGCTGGGCATGGTGGCTCACAACTATAATCCCAGCACTCAGAAGGCAGAGGTAGGAGGATTGCTGTGATGTGAGTTTGAGACTGAGCTCAGGGCCAGCCTGAACCACAAAGGGAGATGATCTTGTCTCAAAAAAAAATAAATAAATAAAATCAGTTATTAACACACTTATCATGCTTAAATATATTTTGTGTTGAGTATATTGTTGCAATAATTCTGTATTACTATCATCACAGCCAGAAATAGTGTTGTACAAATAGTAAATCTATACTCTTTGAGGCAATAAAGAAAAAAGTCTTAGACTATATGTCATCTCAGAATTTGAGGTTGAATCTCAGCCATGCTACAAAGAGCTTACATACTACAGACTACTCTGACTGTCACTGTCATAGTTTGCCTGAACTTATTAAGACAAAAACTAGTAAAGGAGATAGGATGTCTAAACACATTAGCTCATTTGGATGTCTAACTTGATATAAATGAATATGCAAAGGATAGAACAAAAATCCTAAAATAATTTCTATTTCAAAAATATATTTTAATAGGGCCGGGGAGTTAGCTCAGTGGTTCCGGCGCCTGTCTCACAAGCGCAAGGACCCGGGTTCGATTCCCCGGTAACCACATAACAATACTGGGTGTGGAGACCCACGCCCAGCAGCAACCAGTACCACATACCACAGTGCCGGGCATGGTGGCTCACGTCTGTAATCCCAGCACTCAGGAGGCAGAGGCAGGAGGACTGTGATGTGAGTTTGAGGCTGAGCTCAGGGCCACCCTGAACCACAAAGCGAGACCCTGTCTCAAAAAACCTAAATATATATATATATATACATATATATATACATATATATATACATATACATATATATTTTTTAATAGTCCCAGAGAATTATTTTAAAATTTTGCTTCATAAACTATATTTCCCTAAAGGATAGGGAGATAAGGTTGTAAATTTTATTTTAATTGTATTCTTTGTATCTATTTTTATTAATTAAGTTTATTGGTATATTTTAAGGATACATTATGATCACATTCATCACTGAGAATTTGTACCTGACATGATATATCTTGATTCTTATTTTTGCCATTCCCCTGCCCTCCTTCAGTCTCTTCATACCACCTACATATATAAACCTTGGTTTCAATTTTTTCCTTTTACCTTCGTATTTTTTCTTTCCTTTCTTTGCTTTTCCCTGTCCCATCATACTCTTCCCCTTTCTCACACTAGAGAAATGATTTGCTACATACACGTGTGCCCTATTTATTTCACTTATGAGTATGGTCTCAATGTGCATCCATTTAACTATAAATTTTCTACTTTACCATTCTTTATGATTGAATACTGCTCCATTTTATACATTAATAAAAACCCCTATATCTTCTTCATCCGGTCTCCAGTTGTAGGCATTTGGGCTGTTCCCAAGATTTAGCTATTGCAAAATGTTCTGTATAAACATGGTTATGTGTATGTCACAATGGTATGATGTTTTTAATTCTTTTTTGAATGTATTCAAAAGCGAAAGAGCAGAGAAAATCAGACCTATAATCCTAGCTTTTTGAGAAATTTCCACACTGATTTCTGCAGTGGTTGTAACAGTCTACATTCCCACCAAAAGTGAAGAACAGTTTCTTTCTCCCACCGTCGTGCTAACATTTATTTTTGGTTGATTTCATGATAGCAGCTTTCTTTCTGGAGTAAGATGGAAGGAATCTCAGTGCTGTTTTCATCTGCATCTGTCCAGTGACCAGTAATGTTGAACATTTTTTCATATGTTCTTTTGCTATTTTTACTTCTTCATCTGAAAAATGTCTGCTCATTTCAGATGCCCATTTTTGAATTGAGTTTTTATATTTCAGAACCTCATTTTTTAAAATTTTATATTGTAGATAATAGTCCTTTGTCTGAGGAGCAGCTTGTAAAATTTTTTCCCACATTGTATGTTGTCTTTTTGCTCTTTTGGTGGTTTCTCTTGCTATGCAGAAGCTTTTTAGTAAGATGAGATCCCAGTTGTTGATTCTTTGTGCTAGTTCTCATACGTCTGAGGTTTTGTTTATAAAATCTTTCCCCATGCCGGTGTCTCCAATAGTCCTACTTACCCTCTTCCATCAGATTTAGTGTTTCTGTTATAATATTTAGATCATTAATCCACTTTGATTTTAGTTTAGTGCAGAGTGAAAGATATAGGTCTAGTTTCAATCTTAGGCAAGTTGAAACCCAGTTTTTCCATTTATTAAATAGGCTATCTTTCCTCCAATGAAGGTATTTGGCACCTCGTTTGTCAAAGATGAAGTGGCTTAGTATGTTTGGAGTTATTTTTGCATCTTTTAATTGATTACATTGGTCCCCAGGTCTGTTTCTTGGCCAGTACCATGCTACTTTTATCACAGTGGTTTGTAGTTTAGTTTAAAGTTGGAGATAATGATGCCCCCTGCTGTGTCTCTGTTGTCTAGAATAGCTTTTTCTATTCTGTTCTCTTCTGGTCGTGAATTTCTGGATTATTTTCTGTAGTTCTGTGAAATCTACTGTTGGGATTACAATTAGGATCACATTGCATCTATATAGCAGTTTGGGGAGTATGCTCATTTTGACAGTATTTGTTTTTTTGACCCAGGAGCAAGGGATGTCTTTCTGTTTTCTAATATCCTCTTTGATCTCTCTGCTGTAGTTTTCAAAGTAGATGACTTTATAACCTTCATTAGATGCAATCCTAGGTATTTCAGTTTTGTGGATGCTATTGTGAAAGGAATTGTTTATCCAATTTTACTCTGTGAGTTTATTGTTCATGTACAAGAAGGTTATTGATTTTTGAGTGTTGACCTTGTGTGCAGCTAGTCTACTGAAGCTGGCAACTTAAGTCTAGTAGTCTATTGGCAGAGTGTTTGGAGTTTTCTATATACTGTCATGTCATCAGCAAATAATGACAATTTAATTTCTCCTATCTTTATACCTTTCATTTCTTTCTCTTATACAATTGCTTTGCCTAATGTTTCTAAAGGTATACTGAACAGGAATAATGATACTGTACATCCTTGTCTTCTTCCTGATCTTAGCCTGAAAGAGTTCAGTTTTTGATTGTTAGTATCATATTGGCTGTTAGTTTGTCAATGATAGCTTTTATTAGGTTGAGACAGGAACCATCTGTTCCAGTTTTTTGTAGGGTTTTATCATGAATGGGTGTTAGGTTTTTGTCAAATACTTTTTCTATATCTATTGAGATGATCATGTAGATTTTGTCCTTCACTCTGTTAATATAGTGTATTACATTTGTCAATTTATGTATGTTGAACAATCCTTGCATCCCTGAGATGAATCACCTTGGTTAGAGAGTATGATCTTCTCAGTTATTTTCTGTATTTTAGTGGCCAGTATCTGATTGAGGATTTTTTTATATATATGTTCATTAGGGAGATTGGCCTGTTGTTCTCTTTTTTGGTTGAGCCTTTCTCTGCTGTTGAAATCAATGCAATGATTGTTTCCAAGAATGAATCTTGGAGTATTGCTTCCCTTTCAATTTCAATAAAGAGTTTGAGAAGTAGTGGCAATAGCTCTTCTGTAAATTTCATGTAGAATTCTGCAGTAAAACCATCAGAACCAGGACTTTTCTTTGTCAATACTTTTCTTTCTTTTTGATAAGGTTCAGTAAGGGTTTGTCAGTTTTGTTTATTCTTTTGAAGAACTGATTCTTCAATTCATTGATTTTTGTATCATTCTCTTAGTCTCCATTGCATTGATTTCTCCTTGCATCCTTGCAATTTCCACCCTCATGTGAGCTTTTAGTTTGTCTTGCTCTTCTTTTTCTCAGCACTTGTGGTTTAGCATTAGGTCGTTTACTTGAGCTTGCTCTGTTTTCCTAGTATAGGCATTCACTGCTATAAATTTCTCTTGTAGAACTGATTTCATTGTGTCTCATAGTTTCCTGTATGTTGTACTTATATTATCACTTAATTTTAGAAACTATCTAATTTCTTCTTTAATTTCCTGTTTAATCTAACCGATTGGTTTTTTAGGAGGTTGTTCTTCAATTTCCATGATTTAGTGAAGTTCTTGTGGCTTCTTTTACTATTGATCTCCAGTTTCAGCTGCCAGCTGTCAAAGTCCACCTTGTCTGTTTCCCATTTTTCTCTGGGCTGCTGAAAGGTGTTGGAGGATACAGGGCTATGGAATGTCAGATTTGTGCCTCTACCTAAAATTGCAACTATCACCCATTGATGGTGGCAGGGGTTTCACTTACTCATTTTCTTTTCCTCCAGAGTGGACCTTAGCAGGATACTGTATGGAAATTCCACAGCTGCCTCCAGTTGTACAGGCTTCTCCCATTTCCAGTCCAGGACTGTTTCTCAGTGAGAAGCTGAATTGTCTTCTCAGACCCCATATTCCTTCGGGGCAGATACACAGCCAGTTCACTCCAAGGAGTGCCCTTGTCTGTGTGATCAGAACAATTCCTCTGTAATGATGGATCTTATCTTCTGCCTCTCCTTCCTCCATTCCCGGTGCTCTCCTGTGCCCTCTGCACCATTTTTGGGCAGCTTCAGTTTGACGATTTCTAGATATTATGCATCTGTCCTAGGTGAGCTGTGCTGGTAGAACTCACTGTTCCACCAGTTTCCCCTTCTCCTTTAACTGTATTCTTAAAGGATTAAAAATTAATGTTAGACATATAGGTTGATAGTATATTAATACAATTTTAATGCATATAGAGGCCTGTTCTCAAAAAAGTTACTAATAACATGAGACATCTATCATGTAGGTTCCAAGCTGTTGAGCTGCAAATAGAACTGTGTAGCAAAAAGTGGTTTCTTGATTTTCCTGGTATTTTTTTAAAAAATGATTTCTAAGATTTAAGAAACAAAAATACTGTACATAAAATCTATATGTTTTACTGATCTTGAGAAATGAAATCTAAAAGCACAGGATTCAGATTCCCATGTGATAACCTTGGTCAAATGATCAAGGTCTTTCTTTTATTCTAAATGGTCTTGTCAGGTGACCAAATATCTGCCATTCTTTGTTGTATTTTGCCTTGCTAGTTTTAGCACTCTGTATTATCTTTCTGGCTTTGGTATCCACTTGAGTTTGCAGGTATGAAGAACAGACCCAATAAATTGTTCACCAACCAATTTAGTCTCTTCTGAGCCAAAGTTCAGCTATATTTCTTGCCTTCTATTTCAGCTGAGTTTGACTTTATCTAGTTAAAGAGAACTTTGATTCCATTTTCTTCACATATCTAAGGGCTTGATAAGAACAACCTCTGGTCTTGACAAAAGCTACATGTGAAAAATGCAAAGATTCCATTAACCTGGATTCCTGTGTGACTGTCAGGAGTGAGCTTGTCCTTGTTTCTTCATCCCACACAGAACTAGATTCTAAATTAACTTTGAGTTAAGTCATTGATATTGGAAGAATAACCTTAACTGATCCAAGATGAAATTATCTCTTCATCTATTTCTGTGTTCTGACCTGTGTGAAATCCAGCTATCAATCTTAAAGGGAAAAAAAGAAGAGTTAGATAGGAGAATATCTATCTCCTCTCTTTTGCCTAATTGACTTTTTGTGGTTCTATACCACTCATTTCGTGCTTTCTCCTGTATTATATTCTTGAAATTATATATAAGCCAAAATGTTTTTAATGGAAAAATCAAAAATCTCAATTGAAAGTAGAATGGATCACAAATACACTAAGTGTTTTGGGCTGTTGTGATGGAAACAATACAAAGCAAGTAGAACTTAGGTACAATTAAATCAGGGCTTATAATTCACTTCCTTAAAGCTCTCAAACTTCTGCCCAATTTCCTTTATGGTAGCAAAATGGCTGTTGTAGATCTCACCTATCATCTTCATGGCACATTCTCTGTGGCAGATGTGATACTCTTTTCCTTTCTTAGGCAAGAAGACTTGAGCTTTGCTCTCATTGGACCATTGTAATCTTCTGTCCACCTGTAAGCCAATCAACTGTCCTTCAGGAGTTCCTTGTGGTTGAGTATTCATCCTTGAACTGACACTTTGGGAAGACTTGTGCTAAGGGACTGAGCCATTTTGGGAGTTGGTTAGTATCACCTAAATGGCATGATTGAGGCTAAAAAGGATGAGAAAGATTGTTCACCACAGAGTGAATGGGGGAAAGAGAGGGTTTGTTTCAGAATGCAGTTATGAATAGCTCTTGATGCTCTATCAGCCTTGCTTTTCACAACAAGGCCTTCTATTTTTCTGAACACTCTGTAGCTTCCTAGGATTTTATAACTGCATATTCTACTGTGCATGAATCTACTAATAATTATTTAGAATATATAGCACATACGGTGGCTCATGAACTTAATTTGTTCTCTAATTCTCAAAATGATGGTCACGTGTGTGTGTGTGTGTGTGTGTGTGTGTGTGTGTGTGTGAAAGATAACTATGGCTCTGTTGCTTGATGCAGTTTGCAAGTCAAATTGAAAACAAATCCATTCATGAAGGTACCACTGTATTTTACAATACATATTTTACAGTTAAATTTCACTCCCAAAATGTTTGAGGAATTTGCCCCACATCACACACTACTTAGTGTCAGAAGTACAATTCAATTCTAGAAATTGAATTTTGAATTTTTCTGAGTACTATTCTATGATAAGACCATTTCCTTGGCTCTCTCTGAAAGTATATTAGGTGAAGATTGTGTTGTAATTGGGTTTCTGGTTCAGAAAATCAAAATTGCTACAAAGATAATTGTCTCTATAAAGTACCACTGTAGCTGCTTTTCATTCTAAATTGCTTAATCTTTGTAAGTTCAGGTGGCCAAATACACTTTCAATTAGGCATCTTACCTCTGAACTCAAAGCTCCATTGGAGAACAAGGAGCAATCCAGGCTTTGTTATGATCAACTCCTAGTGTTAAAGGTAAATACATAATCATAGTTAAGAAAGAAAACAAGCTCTCATTCTTTTATGCTCCCCTGAGAAGTCAGTGTACTGCAAATTGAAGGAAGTGAGAGTCTGGCTGCATATAAGCATAAGACATTGATTAGAGTATTATTGCTTTACAAGTTCATTGCTGTTAAGCAGTGAAAGCATATAATTACTCTCCATAGAATGCAGTGCACAGAAAGCAGAAAAGTACATTTCCAAGGCCATATATTTAAATTATGAATTCAGAACTCATTTTCACCTAAAGAGAAGGCATCATGATTCAGTTATTTAATCATTTTTAAACTAAGATAAAGGTTCACCAGAATGAGAGAGAGAGAGAAATGTTTTCATTAAGAATCACATTACCATACTCAATATAGAAACTATTGAACCCAAAGATATTTTTGGAAAATTGATTGGCCACATTAGATCATACTGAACACTACCTCCCCCCAAAAAAACCTAAAGAAAAGATACATTCTCTAGGTAGTTCAAACAATATTTCAGAGAACAAAAATAAGACAGGGACTTAGAGATAAAAAGTTAGTGTTAAGCAAAGCAGTTGAACATGTAATTTTTAATAAATCACCTACAGCTTACTTAGTATAGAAGTGTGAAGAATATTTTTCAAAAGAGGCCTAAAAAAGACCAGTTAAATCTCATGTCTATTGAAGATTTCTAATGAAGATGTCTAAATCCCATATAAAATAAGTCATATAACCATACTGACCTGATTTTTATAGGCTCCATAACATTTATAGATTGTTCTAAGGCAAAAAGGTATTTTCTTATATTTATCAAATGACAATATGTAGCATATGGAAACTGTAAATTTAATTATTAAAGAATAGCTTCTGATATTTTTAGTCCAAAAAGTTTTTAGCAACCTATCACATTTTTTTTACAACAATGAACTGAGAATTATAACCTTGAGTTGTTGTTTTCCTTAAAATTATTTTTTGTTTTGCATAGTTTTTTGAGACAAAGTATCACTCCGTAGTGAGACAAAGTCTCACTATATAGTTCAGGCTGACCTTGAACCCACTATGTAGCCCAGTTGGCCTTGAACTTGCTGTGATCCTCCTGCTTCAGTCAGCTGAGTGCTGGGATTGCAGGCTGGCGCCACTACAGCTGGCTTCCTTACAATTCTTACTCTCTCTTATAGCCAGTGAGGATCCTTTGCTCATTAAGGAACAGAAACTGATTATGGCTAATTTAGGAAGAAAAGGAGTATACCAGAAGTGTGAGGAGTAGCTCATGGAATCCAAAGAAGTCTAGGGAATTTAGGAGGAGACCGGACAGAGTGGCCCCCAAGGATATGGGTCAAAAGAGCTAAGAGAAAATACTTGAAGACATGAACATTAAAAGACTATTTGTGGGTTTTCCATCTTTGGGTAACTTGCCCACAGGGGCAAATATTAGAAGAGATACTGTACTCTGTTCTCTTTGGTCTTGCCTGGGTTACCTTTCAGCAAAGGACAGCAGGAACTACAAGGATAATTGTCCCTACGAAGTACCATGTGGGTGAGACCCCTAGAAGGAGGTGACAGTGGGATATGCAGGGGAGGAGTCTGTGATTCTCCAATAGTTTTAATATTACAGCACCAATACATAAATGTCCAGGAAGTATGTTTTCTGATTTCCTTTCAGCTTATTATAGAGTGTACAGTGGTGATTATTGGTTTGTTCATCTAGATGTCATTCAATCATTAATTAGAACAGATGATTTATTCCTAACCACAGACTATTTCCTGGGCCCTGCCTACAAACTGTCTGAGAAGTTACCTTAAAGAAACAAAAGTTCTGCTTGTTGTAACCATGCCACTTTAAACATAGGGAATAGCAACTTGCACTGATATTGTTTCAAACAATAGGAGCAAAATACTACCTTTTGCTGTTCTATTAATAAATGCTTCTCTGTGAAATATATTATTTCAAAGGTATTTGGTGACAGGTTGATTGCATGGCATTTCTTTAAATATGAACTGTGGGACAGAGATTACAAAGATGTGCTCTCCTGTAACTCCCACACAGGTAAACAGAGTTGGCATTACTAGTTGTCCGGCCATCATTTCTCATCCAGGGCCCCTGGGGACAAAGTACCTTAAAACAATAGGCTTGCATCAGGCTGTCATTTAAGAATAGAAGCTGGCAGCTGCCTTCAAATTTCTGCACAGTGGGATAGAACCACTGCTGGCAATTTAAAATGTTTTAAAAACAGTAGGACAGACCCCAGATCAATCCATCAATCAATCAATCATCGGAGTTTATATACTGTTCCTTGCAACTGCTGTCTAGAGAGCTTTACAAAGCAGTAATGTTTGTGAATGCCAAACCCAAATATCAAGCCTAATATTAACGTAAATATCTTTCCTGATAAACAGTCTACCTCAAAGAGAAGAAATTGTAAGATTCTGCATGCACAGCATTCTTGCATTAAAGCCAATCATTTATTTTTAAATACAGAAAAGCAAACAAAACAAAACAAAAAACACCTAAAATAATCCCCTACTATGAGAAATCAGACTCTTCCTTTTCCATTTTTTTCTTCCTTTTTTGTTTTAGCAATAGTCCCACTTTCAATTTTTTGTTTATTATCTTCTTTGTTTTTAATTAACTCCTAGTATGTATGCCTATTTAGGGGGACATTCATTTAATGTCTATGATATGTAACCAATTCAGGGCTTTGGCATTACCATCTCAAATATTCTTGTATGTTTGTTTCTGTTTGGGGAATGTACAGTCTCTCCTTGTCTAGTTATTTTGAAATATCTGGTGAATGTTTGTAAATTAGAGTTACCTTACTGTGCTGTAGAACATGGAGTCAACAATCAGAACCTGTCCTTTTGCCTAAAACAAGGGCTGGCTCAAAGGCCAAAGGCAGTCTGGCCTACTTCTTTCTTCTGTGTGTAGTTTATTGGAAAACAGTAGCACCAATCTGTTTACTATTGTCAATGACTACTTCAGCACAGAGTCGTCATTGCCTGTGGGACCCATAAAGTTTTAAATACTATCTGGCCTTTTGGAGGAAAAGTTCACCATCCTATAGCTTAGGACTTTGCTAAATAACTTCTAGGTTGAAATCAGGAGAATGGTTGTCCCTTTTCTTAAAAAAGAATTTTATCTTAGTGGGTTCAGAGGTGATCACAGTGGATGTATTTAGCTAAGGATATGAGATAGAATTTGAGGGAAGTCGAGTTTGTGAAGTATTGATTGCATTCATATAAATAATTCAGAAAGGAAAGATTGCCCGGTGATACTGCAGACGTTCGGTGATGGAAGCGGACTTTGTAGAGTAGGCAGGATTTGAATCAGACTATTTCAGACCTGGAAAGCAACACTAAAGACGTCTGGTCCAGAGGATTCCAAACACCAGATCACAGGCCAGTGTCAGTCTATGATGGAGTTTCCTGTAATTGCTAACAACAAGAGGAAAAAACAAAGCACACAAACATGGCTGAGGATTTTAAGGCAGGACTTCCTCATATCGCCTCATTTGGGGTCTGTTTCTCATTGCACATTGTAAGCTTTGCAAAGCTAAATTTATTCGACTTAAAAAATTATCTGCTTCCTACATTTGTACCGAGATTTCCTTTAACTTACCATTTTTTAAAAAAAACAACATTTAGAGAGGAGTTATGTGCTGTTTTTACAATTATTTGTACCTTCACTTCATAGGAAAATTTTGACCGCATGATATGGTATCCCTGGATATTTTTTATGTTGATTGTTTCATTAAAAAAAAGGAGACAAACCAGTTCTCATCTGTGCTTCATCCTTCTCCATCAGTCCACCAAGGGGCTGATGGGAGCAATGAGAAGAGAAGGCGCTGCAGATGGCAGGAAGGAGTTCGTTTCAGGTGGGGATTTGTTCTGTTGGTTTCCTCCCAGCTCAGGACCATCAAACTATGTTTGGCTTTTGCACTGAAACTTCCTAATTTTTAAAAGGTTCCTCAGCCATTCAGTGCTTGTCTGCAGAGGCAACTGGAGGTTTTCTTAGGCTACAGCAAACAGATTCACATGCTCTCCAGGGGCCAATGTGGCTTCAGAACACACAGCTACCTTGGGGGCCAGAGGGGTTCTCGATTTGTAAAAATCCTTGCAGCATAGCAGCTCATAGTTGTCATAGTCTTCCTGCATCTCTGTCAGGGGGATAGGGCAAGTTTAAGAGGACCAAATCCAAACCAGCAGATGTATGAGAACGAGGCAGAGTTTCCAGGAAACATGTCCAGTGACTGAGTTCTTACCTCTTTCAGCAAAGCCCACAGTTATCTTCCTATCAGATAGCTCCCCTCAGAATAAAAGTCATTGTCCAAGGAGGAGTCATTTAATCATTAACAATGTTACCTAGCAACAACTAACTTTACCCTAACAAGTTATCAAGAAAGCAGAGCTCAAGAATTAACCAAAACTTTATATTCTTATGCAGATGAGGGAAGGGCTAGGTTAACTCTTGCCTACAGTTACCTTCCAGGACCTTAATGTGACAAACATGGGGAAACCTCTGGTCCTCTAAAACTACCAGGGAAATAGAGTGACAATTGGTTCCTTTCAGATGTGTGGCCAATATAGACTCCCCTTTAAGAATAAGAACCCAGAGACTGTGAGTTGTGGCACAACTATTCATAAAAAGTTATTTGAGTAATGATCATCTTCTCATTCTTAAGATTGCTTCCATTTTTTTTAGTTATTTTGAGACAGGGTCTCACTATATGGTTCAGGCTGGCCCTGAGCTCAGCCTTGAACTCATATCACAGCAATCCTTCTGCCTCTGCCTCCCGAGTGCTGGGATTACAGGCGTGAGCCACCATGCCCGGCACTGTGGTATGTGGTGCTGATTGCTGCTGGGGTGAGTCTCCACACCCAGTATGGTATGTGGTTACCAGGGATCGAACCCGGATACTTGTGCTTGCAAGACAGGTGCTGGAACCACTGAGCTAACTCCCTGGCCCCAAGATTGCTTCCATGTTAATCACTATGAAAATACTTGAGTTAATCAGTTTATAATGAAGCTTATTTTGACTCAACAGTTTTGGAGGTTTCTTTTCATAATTGATGGGTCTTTGGGGGGCCTGTGGGAAGATAGTACACAGTGGCAAACAACACATGGAAGAAAACCACTGTATGAATGGAGAGAGAGAGGGGGAGAAAACACACACAGATATACACAGAGAGGCAAAGTTCCTCTGAAGGCCTTGCCTTATCACCTAAAATCTTCCCACCAAACCCCTACTTCTTAAAGTTTCCCTTGTCTCCCAGTAGTACCAAGCTGGAGACCAGCCCTTTAACACTTGGGCCTTTGCAAGACATTCTACATGCAAATGATACAATTGTTCACATCTCTCCTATTCCCAGAATCCTCCCTGATCACCTTGACCAATTCTGGCTGTTCGCTATCATAGTACCTTCTCCTTTCCTTGGTGTACAGCTTCCACCAAATGCTAAGTTTAAGTGTTCTGTTTATTTTCATCTTGAGCCCTCTCTTAACAGCTTAGCCACATATCCCCTGCTACTTCATTGCATATGTAGAACAATATATGCAATACTTAAAATAGTTGATGGATAAAGCAAACAAAGACACCCAAAGCTATGAGAGCTTTCTGATCCAAGGTCCATTTTCTAGTTTATATGCTGGGCATCTGTCTTGCTTTTCCAAAGCTTGTGTGTTCTTTTCTCCCTGAAACTTAGGTCTGGGTCTTTTGTTTTAAGTGGACCTTTCATTTGTCCATCTCAGAAAAGATCTGTAGGAAATATCTCTAACTGCATTCTAAATAGCTGCAAATTTCATTGTAATGTCATTTTAAATGCAAAAGGAATGAGTTCAGCATAGGTGTAGCACTTCTTTGGAACAGTACAGCTGTCACCCTCATTAGCATCTGTCCAAGTTAACCAAGATGAATTTCATGCAGAGAGCAGAGATAGGTTCTCAATTTTCCACAGGGGTCACTTGGCCCAATCTCAAAATTTAGGTAATCAAGAATTGAAAAGAGGACGATGTCCTTTTTTTACCTCAAGGGAAAACTAATGTTCCAGCAACAATCTGAAAATTAAGAGTCTGTTTATAAAAAAACATAAGAAAGGGAAAATAAGTCTATTCTCACACTTTTGAATGTAACCTACTTTTCAATCAAATTCATAGATAGGAGGAATTCTAGCAAATATTAAAAATTCTCTTCTTTCAGTTTCCTTGATCTGGTTGTTATCATAGCACTTGTGGCTTTGATAATATTCTTTCTTTACTAATGAATTTTTAAACTGGAAAGAGAAATTGGCTTCCAAAAATGAGCATCAACCCTGGATTTCTGCAACCAGAATTTTGATGCAATTTATTGAAAAGACACACTAGAGCCATTAAGGGCTCTGTAGGCGTGAATAGCATACCCAGGGATATACTGTCTAGCTGTGAGGCCTAGAGGTATTGATTTTCACAGAATAAGATTGGTCTATGTGGTGGACTTGAATTTCAAACTCTATGCAATCTATGGACAGTCAATTTTGTCTCAAAGTTAAGGAAAAGTATACAGGTCTCTTTAAAGTTGGTTTAACATTTCTCACTTTACTCGTCTATATTTACTGTGTGGACAAAAGACACCAAGAATAATGAAAGGAAAAGCACATAAATTTGGACCTTCATTTCCATGTGTTCCACATCTACCATTTCAATCAATCATGGAGTGAAATTATTCAGCATCAAAATCAACAGTTCAACTGTACTGAAACATGCACTGACTTTTTTCTGGTCATTATTCTCTAAACAACACAGCATAACTACTCCTTTCATAACATTTATATTCTGTTAGTATCAGTAGTCTAGAGATGCTTTAAATACAGGAGACAATATGTGTAGATTAAGTGAAAATACTAAGCCATGTTGTCCATGGGCCTGAGCATCCATTGATGTGGAAGCTTTGTGTGTGTTGGTACAAGAGAGGATTCTAAAACCTATCCACTTTGGATACAAAGGGGTTACCACAGTGCATTGGATTGCTGTGTTCTAGATTTGCTCAATATTAAAAATATGTTATATCAGATTACACAGGAGTTCAAACTACCTTAAATGATAAAAAGGAGATGAATAAATATTATTATGAGTGCTGGGAGCTTCCCACCAAGTCCTTCATGAAAGTTGCTTTTGAAACTGTTCCTTCTTAGACAGCTTACTCAAAGGTTTGTACTGGTTATATGACCAAGATAGGATGTCCAGTTCATAACAAGATGATGTCAATAACACAAGTATCCTGCCATTCCTACGTGTGAGTTTTCTTACAGTCACATTTTGATGATACCTGAGTGGAGACCAACTAGGTGGAGACCCAGGGGATCAAGCCCAGAGCAATGTGGTTCCTTTAGTAATCACTTCCAATTCATTTTAGAAAACTGCATACAATAGAAAAGGCCAAAGCAAACACTTTTGAAAAACAATAGGACTTTCAAAAATATGAAAATTAAAACCAGAATGAGATATTTTAAAACCAAGATAGGCAAGAAGCATGATTCTATCTGGTATCAGATGACAAATATTTTTGTGAAGCAAATATTGTCTTGTGTGTATTGATATAGAGATGAAAATTGATTGTAAGCCAGCAATCTCACCTTTATGAATTGATTATATGAAAATAATTTAAATATAGGCAAAGATATATGTTACAGAGATACAGTGAAGTTTCATTTATTTTTTTTAATCTATAGATGAGAAAGTAATATTAGCAGTCAAAGGTAGATGATTTGTAAAGTATGGTACCTGAAAACAGTATGATACTAGAAAGTCATTTATTGAATAATTTTAATATAACTCATTCCACAAGTATTTACTCAGTTCCTACCATGTGCCAGCTGCTATTCTGGAAAATGGGGATTCATTTGGGCAAATACAAATTTCTGCCCTTCAGTTCTAGTGGGCCAAACAGTCAATAAATAAAATGAGACAATCAATAAATAAAATGAATAAGCAAAGTAAATAGAATGCTATATAATTGAATGATTATAAATAAAGCTGTAAAACAGGTATAATCCTTGGGTGGACTCCTGAATGTGCTCTTTGAAGACAGATGTGATTTTTTAGTGTATTGGTTGTGCCCAGCACAGTGCCTGAAATATAGGAGACAGATGTCTGTTAAGGATTCACGAGTGGCCTTCAAGAAGAGGAATTGCTGTGTGCAGGATCTTGTGAATGTGGCTGAGGTGGGATCCACAGGTGTCACCCTGTGCCAGAAAGCAGGGGGTGAGCCTGGAAGCATTGGGAGTGACATGGTGTAGTCTGTGTGAATTTTACTCTCAATGTAATAGTGGACCACTGAGACACTCAAGTAGGCAGAAGAATTGCTTGATCTTGATGTTTTAGAGCAATCTCTGGGGAACAAACATTGACAGTGGGAGGGAGGAAGATAAACTGGGTGTAGAACAGCTCATCAGGAAGTGATAATGGTTATCTGTGCTGCTGGGCCCTTCCTCACACATCCCTGAAGACTGTGCTCAAACGTAGTCAAAGCTTCCCGTGTGTCTTCCTGTTTGAGGTCAGGGTATGGAGAACAGGGAGGAGTACACAAGCATTTGGTTTCCTTGCACCACAAGAAGACACTTGAGGGTCATACTCCATTGAATCTCTCGGGAGCTTCTGGGTGGACTGAGCCCCAGCGTGACAACCGCTCATCAGCACACTCTACACTGGTTGCCTTCCTTCCCTGTTTCACTTTTTCACTCCTTTGGAGAATCTCCTGGGATCCTTGCACATTAAGAGAAAAGAAAAGGAAGGAAGGGAAGAACAAGAAAGGGAAACAAAGGAAGGGGAAGGGGAACAGTGAGAAGTAGGGGAGAAGGAAAGGAGGCAAATACACAAGGAAGAGGAGGAGAGGGAGGGAAAAGGAGAGGAAGAGGGTGGAAGGAAAGGGAAAACAATGAACTGGGTAGAGTGGTATTACAGTTTTAGAGAAAATGCCCAGTGAGAATCGTGGTGACAGAATGGCAGATGTAGCGTCCTCAGGGATAAAGGAGCCAGTCGTGTGGAAAACCTTACGCTCAAGTCCTGAGGGAGGTGCACACCCGATGCCAGCCATGAGAAGCAGCCAGTGTAGTAGATTCAGAGTGAATTTGATTTAACTAAGATGACATAATTTCGGTAGGAAAAATTGAGGGTATTTGAGAAAGTACAATGAAAGTCTGAATTTTACTCTGATTACAATTGTGGATGCTAAGGTTTATTATATTGGGGCCAGGGGTTCAGCTCAGTGGCACCATGTCTGCTTCGAAAATTCAGAGTCCTGAGTTTGATCCCCAGTACCAAAATATATAAAAAAAATCTTTAAGCTTTATTATCTCAATTCAGTTTGCTTGGGAGTTCCTTGTGGGGTTGGTTGGACACACTCTGGGTACGTTATGAAGGTGTGGCCTTGGGTACTTTATCTGGTTCCTTGCCTCTCTCACTCTAGCTCTGGCTCCCTGCTCTTCTCCCCAGATCATGAAATAAATACCCTTGCTATGCCATGCCCTTCTCTCATAGTATTTTTTTTTTTTGCCTTGGAACCATCTGACCATGGACTGAATTCCCTGAAACTATGAGTCAAATTAAATCTGCCCTTTAAATTATGCATATCTGGTATTATGTCTCAATGATGGAAAAGTCAATCAATACAATAATGTGCAGCCATTGCTACTGGGAGGTTCTGAGCACAAATGAGCTTTTCTGACATAAGCTAAAGTCCTGTGTCTCTGACCACTGTGTTGAGAACACACTGAAGAGAGTAAGGGCACAATCAGGGACTCAGAGAGGAGGATTGTGATCCCAGTGAAAGTCAGAGCTTTGAATCAACCTGGTAAGAGTGAGCTTGCTGAAACTTCTTCCAGTGGGGAAGAATTATTATCATGCTTTCAGAATGATGATTTAAGAGTAACAGCAACAACGAAGCCATGCAATATCACCGTCATGATTTTATGGATCTGAAAAAAAGAACATTTAAAGCACATAGTCTTAAATTATCACCTGGTTAGCTTGGGTGCTTGGTGTCTGCATAAATATTTTTAGTTTTCTGCATTATTTTTCTAGTCGAGCATAGAGATTTAGAAGCTCAAGAGGCAAAGAACCAAGCCAAGCCACCAAATACTCCATCCCAGAACCATATGAGACTGGGGTTTTGCATTTCTGCAGATCTTGGCTCCCTTTTCTTTCACAGAGTAGTTTCTTCTTTTTTCTGAGAGCATGTAAGAGAACGTATTACAGTTAAGTTCTTTAGAAGACACGTTCATGGCTTCAGAACTGAGGCTTGTCTTGCCAGGATGATACCATAAAAGCTGGCTAAATTCAGAGGAAATGAATGTGAACCGTGTGTTGGGATGGTCTCCTGAGTACACAAGTATAGATACTGTCTTTTGTTCTCACACTATAAAGAATGTGCTATTTGCCTCCTTATTCTTTCTACTTTGGTCGAGGGACCATTTTAATAGTTTATCGTGTCCAATAGCCACGAATATAACACTAAAACTGTCAACTGAATGTATTTTATTTATTTGAATTAAATTGCACAATCCTCTTGTTATTCAAAACTAACAATATTTTTATCACCAGAAATGTTCTGCATTGATACTTCTGAGGCGGTAAGGCTTTTCAGATATACATTTCTTTCAATCTTATTAGGAAACTATTCTATTTTCATTTGTTTTCTCTGCATACTGACTAGAAAGTATATAATAAAACATTTTTATAAAAATGAGTCAACAGAAAAAATATTGAATTGTAAGACAGTAATACTATGCAGATCCCAATATTATTTCTATGCAATTCTAGGCAAAGGAAGTTGGATATTATAGTAAGCTAATTCACATGGGTGGTCTAATCAAACTCACTATCTAACTGAAGACAGCTCAAGAATTGGGAACATCAACCATTTATACAAAAACATTCTTTTTTTTGGCAGAGAGGAAGAATAACAGAGACTGAACTCAGGCCCTGTGTTTGCCAGGCAGGCACGCGGTGCCACTGAGCTACATCCCCAGACCTGAAGAACTTTATTTAGATTAAGAATTTAACTCCTATGAATTAAGAATTTAACTTCTATTTAAGAGTTTGACTAAACTGATGAAAAGCCAAGCAGTTTAGTTATTATTTTGAAGGTAGAAGAGCTAGAATCCTCACATTTTTGAGAGATATGAAGAGACTAGGTAGAATATTTTTTATTAAAGTCCTTAATTTTGGCAGCTTCATAGATGCATATAACATACTTCAATTATTTTCACCTCCTAGTCACCCCCTTTCTGTGTCCTCCCCTCAAGTGTCACAAGTTCTCTGGGGTGGAGTTTTGATGGGTGTGATATGCTTCGCTTTCCCACCCTTAGGGCTGTCCTCACCTCTTCTCTTTCTCTCCCTGTTAATCCCCTCCCTTATTTCTATGCAATTCTAGGCAAGTAGGGAGTAAGAGTCTCCCTTCTACTTTCTAGTCATCCTATTTAGATTCCACATGGTAGGAAGAACATACGATATTTTTCTAGGTCTGGCTTTTATCAGTGAAGAATATATGTTTATGCATTATAATTTATTTAAGAGCACTGTTTCAGGCTATCAAGTAATAATAGCACCATAAATGAGAATAATACTGGTGGTCATTATAGTAAAATGGTAATTTTTGTGAGATCTGTTCTTAGCAGATGATATGTACCTTTCAGGTTATCTTAACAATGGTCTAAAGATAAATATACTATTGTAATAGTTTCATTTTGCATGGGAAGGAACTACAGCATTTTAGTTTTAGTTTTATTAGTATGTATTTGTGGTACACAATGATTACATTCCACTGTGGAATTAGTACATGTAGATAGCACATCTAAATTTTTTTACCCTCCTTTCTACTGCTCCCTTCTTCCTCCAGCTCTGGATTTTTCAAAGTATCTCTGTGTCCTATTGTTTTTTATTCCATTCTGTACTTATACTTTTGATTTCTCATATAAAAATCCATGCAATATTTAAGGTTGTGTATCCGGTTTATTTTACTTGGCATTATTACCTCAAGATGCATCCATTTTCCCACAACTGACTCAAATACCTGAATAGTGCTCCACTGTATACATTTATAATGTCCTGTCTCTTCATCAGTCGATAACAATAAAGACTGCATTCAAGACTTAGCTATTATAAATTGTTCTGCTTTAAACATTGGTATATATGAATCACTGTAATGTGATGCCTTTGGGGGAGCACTGATATCAAACTTAGGACCTTGTACTTGCAAGGCAGAAACTGGAACCACTGAGCTAAATCCCCAGCCTATGCAATATGATGCCTTTATTTACTTTGCAAAGAAACCAAGACAGAGGATAATTGGGTTGAATTGAATTCTATTTCTAGTCTTCTGAGGAATATACACACTGATTTCTGGCTGTAGAAGGTTTCTTATTTCCCTGAAATCTTGTCACCAATTTTTATTTAATGATAGCCATTGATTCACTATAATCTCATTGCTGTTGTAATTTGAACTTATCTAACAACCAGTGATGTTGAACCTTTGTCCACTTACTTATTGGCTATTTGTTCTTCTGAGAAGTGCCTGTTCATTTCAGTTGCCTACCTTTCCCCACTGGATCTTTTATTGGGGGGAGTCTTGGAATTTGGAGCTCTTTATATATTGTAGCTATGAGTCCTCTGCCTGAGATGCAGCTGATTTTTTTTTTTTTTTTACATTCTGTATATTGTCTTTTCACTCTGTTGATTTTTGCTTGGCTGTCCAGATCTTTTAAATTCAACATAACCCATTTGTTGATTCTTGATATTGTTTCTTTTGCAACTGGGGTTAATTTCAGAAAAGTATTGCCTATTCCTCTGACTGCAACAATTTTATCTACGTTATATAACAATAGATTAAGTGTTTCTGTTTGAATATTTAGATATTGATCCATTTTTATTTCAGTTTATTACATGATAAAGATGTCAGTCAAAATTTACTCTTCATGTATATAGCCAGTTTTCTCCGAACTATTTGTGAAAGAGGCTATCTTTCCTCCGGGCTGTTTCTGACACTTTTGTTAAAATAACTGATGTGTGTAGGGTGGTTCATGCATTTTCTGTTCTGTTTCACTGACCAGCATGTCTGTTTTTATGCCAGTATAGTGCTGGGGTTTTTTTACAGCTGTAGCTTCATAATATAATTTGAAATTTAAAATTATGATGGCTTCTGCTTTGCTCTAGTTGCCCAGGATTGCTTTTGCTCTTTTGGGTCCTTTTGGCTTCATATAAATTTTAAGATTGTTTCCTCTACTTCTCTAAGGAATGTTTTTTGATATTTTGATTGTGACTGCATTAAACCTGTATATCAGTTTTGGAAGCATGATCATTTTAACAATATTGGTTGTGCCTGTTAAGGAACAAGGTATATATTTCCATTTTCTGATGTCCTCTTCAGACTCCTTTTACAGAATTCTGTAGTCTTCATTGTGAAGGGCTTTCAGTTTTTTGGTTAGGTTAATCCCTGAGTTTTTTATTTTTCTTGATTCTATATCGACTAGTATTTCTTTGTTGGTTAGTTCATTATTGGTATACAGGGATGCTAATAATTTTTTATGTTGATATTGTATCTACTACAGTGCTAAATTTGGTCATTAATTAAAAAAGTCTTTTGGTGGTGTTTTTGGGTGTTCTATACAAAAGATCATGTTATCTGTAAATAGTGATAATTTAAATTCTTGCAGTCCTATATGTATCCCATTTATTTCTTTCTCTACCCTGATTACTCTGGGGAATGGTTTGCATACTATATTGAGCAGAAGTAGGAATAATGTATATCCTTGTCTTAAAGGAACTAAATCTTTACGGATTTTTTATTCTTGTCATTTAAGGATGTTTTGTCATTTTGTGACTGAAGAGTACTAATTGACATCCATGGTTTAATTTTCACTTGAAATTATTTAAAGGTTATTTTGCATTTTGAATTTCTCTTGTCCATTGAGTTTGGCAAAATGACCAAATTCAGTTTAGAAAAATAGCAAAACTGAGTCCTGGAAAGTGCCACCCTCAAATCCCATGCACTTGCTTATCTGGGCATGTTTAACTGAGTAAGCAGCCAGGAGACCATCAAGTTCTAGTTCAGACCTTCACCCTTTCTAGTTCTGTGTTCTTGACAAAACTTCAGTATTTTCAGACTACAGAGATTCATGTATCAAATTCTGAGACGGAATATTTGGTGATTCCTTTGGGTCCTTTTCTGTTGTGGCACTCAGGAGTGATCACTTGGGGACCATCACTAGAATATAGTCAGAGGCGTGTGAGTGAAGGATCTTAGTTTTCCACATATAGAAACTTGATTCATCACAGAGCCTGGGAAGAGGCAGGGCTGAGCCAGATCAATAATTGGGTTTGCTCAGGACAACACCTAGGAAGAAATATCGAAACAGCTCTTTTGTCTTCAGTTGCGGTCAGCTTCATTCAATTCTAGTGGGGGAAAAAAAAAAATAGCATTCAGCAGTATGTTCTTGAAAGGCCATTTTGTATTTCCATGACTCTTGCTAATTCAAAGGGATGTAGAAAGCCTACTGGATAAGTATTATTTAAAATTAGATGGGCACTATCTAAAGGGCACTGGGAGCTAGGCAAACTAGGGTTATCTATAGAAATCTCTCCCCTGCCCCTATGTTAAGGGAGATGTTTCTTGGAATGTTACTCAGATAATGGAAAGAAGGACAGTAATAGTGTCAATCTAGATGGTGTAGTTTATAAAACTTTTCTTTCTGGTAATCAGGTATAAACAACAGGGCGTTGTAGAGACAGTAAAAACAACTAGGTCACCTGATCAAAAATGTCCACTAGGCCTTCCTAGTGCCATCTCCATCTAGCTTACCATGATCCAAACCTCTGGTGGTTACCTGTCTTCTGGACCTCATGCATGATGTTGTCCAGTGTATTGCCATTGGACCCTCCCCTGTCAGTCTCAGTGAACACTGTTCTTTCCTGTGAATATCTACTAATGAGTCTTAGTAAAAACTATCTCATGTCTCCAGGTATTTTCTATAGTCTGTTAGTGATGTACCTCATTCCCTAGTGCAACTGGGTTGTAGATATAATAGCTTCCTGCAAGTGAATGCATTTTGAGTAGGCTTAATATAAGTTGTCTCAGTTTGTCTCTTGTTCTTCCAGTGATTCTGTGTAGTGTTTTCTATGTGTGTCAGCTAAGAGTCTTTCTGATGTAAGTAATGGAAAATTTGACCCAAGATTTTGTAAACTGAAAGGAATTTCTTGACTCATATATTCAAAAAGTCTTAAGGTAAAAGTTACTTAGATGTGTGAAGTGAGAACATAAAAAATTTATCCATATTACTGAGCTGGTTGCATTCATGTTTTTATATACAGAGGCCTGTGACTGTTTGGTGGTATACTCCTCCAATCCCAGCACTCAGGAGGCTGAGGCAGAAGCATCACCGTGAGTTCAAAGGCATCCTGGGCTTCATAGCAAATTCAACACCAGCCTGAACTACACAATGAGACCTTGTTTTAAGAACAAAACAAAACAAAATAGAGGCCTACAGAAGCTCTTCTCTCTTGCTCTTGAACAGTATGGATCCTATAAGCACCATCAATGAAATTTCCTATGCTGCTTATTGGATGTGATTGGATCACATAACCTTTCTTCAACCAGTCTCTATAAAGAGATTCATGTACTGCTCTGGTTGTATATATCACTCCAGCCTCTAAGGATGTTCTATGTAAATCTACTAGAAACACCTTGAATGATTGTTGCAGAGGTTTAGTCCCCTGTGGTGAAAGAGGAACTGTTCAAAGAAATCCAGGTAAGCAATTGGCAGCAAAAACAGTATGTGTCCTATGCTGTATTTCAGAGCAAAGGGTAGCAAACATATTGGGTCTTCTGGCTGCTGCCTGAATTACATATTGGTTCTTAACTGCTTAATACTGTATTATTTCAGAGAGAAAAAGACTTTGGAGTCAATTCATCTCTCCTTGTTGAGGAAGCAGACTCCCTAAACAGGCAAAATATTTGGGACCACATTATTTTTGTTTTATTAACTCATGTAATTTTAACATTTTCCAGCTTGGAATCTGTAGAACAGGCTAACAGAAAGTCATAAAATGTTTTGCTCCTTTTCTCTTCACCACTCCTTCAAAATCAACATCGGAAGAACTTAAAATAAGTACAGTTTAAACACAAAAAAGTATCATCAGAGTTTTTATCTTTCCCCAAGGGGACCTTAATGGACACTGGATTTGTTTTTAACCCACTAGCCCTGCAGCCATTTCCATCTGCATTTTATCACTTCATCTTTTCTTCATTGCTTCCCCCCCAACCTGTTGCATTCTTTTGCTGATTAAAAAGAACTCCCAAAAAATAATTTAAAAGATTATAAGCAAAGTAACAAACACAGATATGTCCCTGCTAGAAGATACAAAGTTAGAAAAAAAATGTTCTCTTTAATCATCACCTCTTTAATTTTTCTGCTAGATTATCTCCCAATGATGAAGTTATACTGACATCCTTTCAAAAATACAAAATAAACACAAGTGAAAGCACAACAATAACAACTAAATAACACGAGATTCCTGATTGTGCAAGGAAGGCTTGGGTGTTACCAAGTGAACATTCCACAAAAGAAGACTCAGATCTGTTTCCCTCAGGGAAAGCTCAGGAGTTAGAGGATTTGAGAGCTGAGGAGACTGGATCTGGAAATAGAATGACAATTGGGGCTGTAAGTTTCCAGTATTTGGAGGCCGGTAGCCTTGTGGACCCTGGCTTCTGTCAGGGATTGTCCTCAGGAATCAGTGAGAGTTAATGCAAATCCAGGCAGTTTCCCTGGCAACTGAAGTTAACTGAAGTTAACCTGTGGGGGCTTTTCTGGCTCTGGGACATTTTGGAGAGCTGAACTAAAAGCATCACTCACAAAGTTCCAGAGGGAAATTCATAAGGCACTTCAAGTCCAAACAGTTTAAAGTCAAGAATATGCTCTGTCTCACCTCTCCTTTTCCATTCTGTTCCCCTGCCTCTTTCCTTCACTCTTGCTAGCGACTGTGAGATTTGTGGTTTCTGAGTTTGGGAGCTGTGTGTACATTTATGTTAATTTGACATGTTCTTTCCAGTCTAACAGATCCTTTTATTCATACATTCAAAAATTATACTGAAAAATTTCTATTGAAATATTAGCAGAGTTTATTCTTATTGGAAAAAGAAATCAAAACTTTGTTTGCCTACATTTGACCCACATGTTTCCTTCCAAAAATGGAAGAGTGCACATTGCTCTCTGCAGCAGTTTTCATCCTCCAGAAGACTTACAGCATGTTATGATCTGTGTTTAGACCACTCCCAAAATCTTATCCGGAGGAGGTGGGACTCTCTTTTCCAGCAGGGCTGAATGTGTGATGCTGGGTGGGGTTAAGGATGTGTAATCACCCTCTGTGAGTGGTTTGGCCTTGCCCTAATATTGGTAGTCTGGATAGGATGAAAGAGAGATGCTATTAAAATCCCACGTTACCTTTCCTACCTTGTACGTGGTGCTTCTCCTCTGAGATGAATTGACTCCAAAGTCTTTTTCTCTTCTGTTGTCTGTTTGCCAGCCCTGCCTTGGAGCCAGCCGATTATGGACTAAAACCCCTACACACATACTGTAAGCAATAAACTCTTCCACCTTTGACTTTGAATGTTAGGTATTTTGTCTCAGAAATGAGAGAAAAGTAAGACCTAACTTGAGATGTGTAGAGGATGTGTAGGGCCTAGAATGCAGTTTTTTGTATTTCACTTGGTGGCCAGTAATACAGCAAGGCTCACAGCCTGGTGGGGACCCTGTGTTTCTTCTGAACTTTCAACTGTGCTCAGAAACTCTATAAGAAATGATTGTATTCAAGCCTCCTAGGAGGGTGGAAAGTAGTTGGAGGGCTTATGTCACAAATTTTCTAAGAGTTTGGCTCTGGAATCTCAGGCCAAGGGTACAGGGAACCCTGGTTATTAGCTATGTGACTCTGAGTAAGCTTCATTTCCTTTAAATACAGTTTCTTCTGTACAGTATGACATTGTGGCAGCACCTATTCTTCTCCCTCCATTAAAAATGGGAAAGGACTTTATTTATTAAAAGATTTTTGTCAGTTCACACTTTTGGCCTTTTCTGTGGCTGCTCTTTGACTGTATTTTATATTTTTTTTCTACCAGTTACCTATAGGTACAGTATAAGATTACTTGCAACCAATGGAATTTAAGCAGAAGTAATGGGCACAGTTCTTATTCTTGAACATAAAAATGTTGAGTGTGTGTACCCACATTCTTTCTTTTCCTTTACAATGGCTATGAAATGATGACAACTGGAAAATCCAATTTGGAAAGAGGACCTATAATAGCAGAACCATTCTACAAGCTCTTTAACATTCACCTGTGTGCAATTTTGTGTGAGGAAAAGAGAACTTCATTTAGTACACAGCATGCTTTCTCTGTATAAATTTTATATTGTTTATATAGTGGGAGTTCTTTTGCATCTTTTTATTTTCAACCTTTCTATGTCTCTACATGTTTAATCTTTTCTTTTGCAAACTGTGTCAGCCAGCTCTGTGTTACTCAGAATTATGATAAAGTATTTGAGAATAACAGTTTAGAGGAGAAAAGCTTCAATGTGGCTGAAGGTTCCAGAGGTTTGAGTCTGTGGTTGGCCCATTTCATTGTTTTTAGGCCCAGGACAAAGCAGAAATGTGATAGAAGGGTGGTGGAAGAAGAAAGCAGCTTACCTCAAGGCAGCCAAGAAGCAGAGAGAATGAGAGATCCAGGAAAGGTGACAGGACCAGGGTCAAGAATATGCCCCTCAACACACTCCTTCAATGACCTGTTTCCTTCAAGTAGGCCCCACTTACTGACAGCTCATTTAGCTACAGGTTCATCGGTGGACCAGCCCATGGTGAAGGTTATCACTCTCATGATCCTATCACCTCTTTCAGCCCAGTGTCTCAACATAGCTGCACTGGGATAAAACCCTTCAGACATAATCTTCTGGGGAGCGCTTCATATTTTAATGGTAACACAAACATAATACATCTCAGTTGCTATGTGGGTTGAATAATCTTTGCATTTTCACTGTGATACTCAATTTATTTACATTTAACTGTTAGCATATTTGGGCATATATCTACCACCTTGTTCCTGTTGTGTGTTGAACTCAATTTTTTATGTTTCTGGCATCTATCATATCTTAATGTCAGTGTTAGTCTGCATGTCTATCTCTCTGCTTGGTAACCTCAAAGACAGATAATATGTTTGGGCTAGTCTTAATAATAAAATGAGTTAAACATCAATTGAGATACTTTCCTAAGCATTTAAGAGGCATTAATTTACTTAATTCAGATATCAGTTCAATGAAGTATATATGGTTTCTCCTATTTCACAAAAATATAATTTATATTCATTGACTGCTTAACTTTCTTGAGGTTATCCTAATAAGATTTTGTAGAGTACAAAATACAAGCAATACTGAGCAACATATACCCTCTGAATATGAAAAAGAAAGGATGAGACCCCCAGGGGATCCTCTGTGTCCCCTTTCAATAAGTGTGCTTTATTCAGCTGCTTGTATTTGTGTACAAGTGGGTAGCCAGTGGCAAGTCATGTCATTCAATCAGCTGAAAAGCTGGTTGGAGTGAGAAGAACTTATGATTTTGTGACTCATTTCATCCAAAAATCACATGTGCAATGTTACCTTTCTGCCTTCAGACCTTCTTTCATCCATCTTGATGGGGTGTGTAGATTTGGCGGTGAACTTCTGTTTTTAGAACTTTTCTTGTTCCCGTTTGCTCTGACCCATTTAGACTGCCTGGTGCATGTACATTTCTGGTCTCCTTGGAGACTCTGGCCTTCAGCAGTCAATCTGCAGGCATCTCCTCTTGGGTGATGGAAATGTAGATTTTTGAGAAACTCTGAAACTAAGGCTAGGAATGATCATTTCTTTATATGCAAACAGGCTCAGCATATAAATATCTGTATAACTTATAGCTCACAACTGTCAAGTTGCCCAGTTTCATGATGCAAACACTCTTGAAATCCTACCTGCTCTAGGAACAGACACCTTCATGAAGCAGGACAGAGTAAGTAATTCAGAATGGCACACTGTCTTTATTCATTTACATGCTTATTTTCTCAAGATGCCATTACAATTTACCAAAGATATAGAAAGTGTCCAAATTCCTTTAATAGGGAATCCATGAAAAGACTCATGGATGGACAGGATAATTAGGCATATTTTTAGAAGATAAAAACAGATGGAAAATCAATGGTAAAAGGCTCAGGCTGTGAAAAGTGAGATTTGTAAAGAAAATATGACTTTCAAGACAGTACACTTGTAGAAACTGAGAAATGGTAGCCGTTGGACTATGGAAGAAATGAAAGACCGAAAAGAGGTTATGCCGGGCCATTCCCACTCCAACCCTGCCTGAGAAGTTCTGTTTAGTTAGGGATTTGTTTCCTGTTATGGTTTAGGTTGGCAATATCCCTCAAAAGCCTCATTCTTTGGAAGGTGATTGAATCATGAAGACATTACATTCACCAGAGGGTAAGTTCATACTGACTTGAAGTTAGTAGATGGGATGTAGTTAGAGGTGAGTCACTAGGGGTGTCACCTGGAAGGGTATATCCTCTTCTTTTTTGGCTTGCTGGCTAACATGATGTCAGCAGGAGCTTTCCTCTGTGGTGAAGCCTTTGACCACATTGTTTCTTCATTTAAGCATGCCAGATATGGCCTGAGACTTCTGAGACTGTAAGCCAAAGTAAACCTCTCTTCCTTTAAGTTGTGTTCATCAGGTATAGTGTTTTAGCAACTAGGAAAGTGACTAAAACATACCTCCCTGGAGAAAATGGAGGATTATTCTAAATAAACACTGACAAGTAGATCCATAAGTAGGTTCCAATGTCTCAAAGTAAACACCTTTGCACTGTGGTATTTAGGAAGCCCACAATAGAAAAAGAGTCTAACTCCTCATCTTCTCAGCTTACAGGAAAGTTTGCTAGTCAGCAAGCCTATGTGTGATAACCAGCCTTCCTGCTATTAATTTTGTTTTATCATCCTTAAGAAAAACTTTAGACATTTGATAAAACCTTACAATGTGAATGGAGAACAGAGAGAACATTGTTATTTTTTAAAAGAAATAAAAATGGAGTATGATTGTGAAGGAAGAATCAGGAAATAAGAATTTTTACAAATTAACTATAATTTTAAGATGTAAGCTACTTTTTACAAACACTAGAAAATTTTTAAAAATAATTAAAAGCTGATAAATATCTCTTCCACTTTTTCACCAACAAAAATACCAAATAATCTATCTGCCCATTCACTGTTTTCATAAACTCACAAGGGAGCTGTATAGCAAATCTGAAGTTTAAAGAAATGCAGACATTCATCTAGCTATGGGATGCCAAACCAAGAATTCAGCAAGAGCTAGGAGTAGGCTTATGAGAAAGAGTAGAGTCCCAGGGAACCATAGTGAAATTCCCAGAAGTCCTGTTCCTTGTGTGGGTGTCCCAGTGTGCTCATAGAAAAGACGAAATCAGCACAAGAACCTGACATAAGTCTCTCTCTCTCTCTCTCTCCTCTCTTTCTCTCTGTCTCTCTGTCTCTCTCTCTCCTCTCTGTCTGTCTCTGTCTGTCTCTGTCTCTCTCTCTCTCTCTCTCTATCTCTCTCTGTACAAGGCTGGAAGAGAGAATGCAATCTGCACAGAAAGCAGATGAAGCCCCAGGGGTCTTTCATCACTGTCTCCGTGGGGAATAAATCTTTAAACCATTGGAAGAAAGACAACATTGAGAGAGGTCCTAGAGTTTCTCAAGGAGAGGGGCAGAGGGACATCCTACACTCAGATCATGAGATGTCCCCAAGTAAGAAGGCCCACTCCTGTGGCCCTGTGACCCAGGAACATACATCTACTGTCTGAGGCTGAACAAGGAAGAGTCCCCCTTCTCCTTCCCACACCATCAGACTTGAATTGACAAGGGATCACCCATGTATAGAACAAGATCTCTCCAGAGCATATGAAAAAGTGGTTTTCACTATTATAGAAAATTTAGGAAAATTTCTCAAAAAAATTAAAAATAAAACTATTTTGTGGTACAGGACTCTCAATATCAGGTATATATTCAAGTGATGATTGAAATATATGATGAATTTAAAATTTATAAATTTCATTGCAATAAAAGACATTCTGTCATTAGTCCCCCTCAGAATATTCCTGCTAGCTTTGAGCGCACTTATCTTGTCATTCTTGCTACCTTCTGAAGCATTTCTGGAAATTTTCTCTCATGTCTTTACAAGGTAAGATCAAAAACATGCTACTGCCCAGTGCCATCTAATGGAAAAGCAGACTCATAAAAGAATTGCTGTTTGTCTCCATCCACCTTAATCACTTAGTGTGGTGTATGCCACTTCTGGTTCTTCCCTGAAGTCAAAATGGACATGAAAGAATTGGCTCAGGATATTGAAGTGGCTATGACATCACAACTGAAGACACCCTTGAGAGAGGACTTCCGAAACTGCTTCAGAAAGTGACAAGAACCATGAGATAAGTACTTTCAAAGTGAAGGATGGCATTTTGAGGAAAGTCCATGGCAATGTGTTTTTATAAAATTATAATTAGTGTTTTAAATTTAATCACTGTATTTTTTAATCTCACCTCATACATTAAAAAATGAAATCATTATGTCAAAAAGACATATGTACTTCATATTCATTAAAGTATCATTCATGAGTCAAGAAGTAGAAACAAATGTTCAACATTTCATGAGTAGACAGAGAAAACATGGCACATATATACCAGAGAATACACATAGCCACATAAAAATAAAATAAAACACCATCATTTGCTATGACATGAATAGCAAAGAAGATCATTATGTGGAGATGAAATTTACCAAGGGAAAAAAATCACAGAGCTATATTATCTCACATATTTGTGGAATCTGAATATAAATTGATCTCATAGAAGTTTAGAGTCAGTGGTGGTTACCAGAGAATAGGAAGGGAGAGAATGAGAAGTCTGATCAGTGGATACTGAATCATAGTTAGATTGGAAGAAATTTTGGTATGTGTAGACAACAATATACACTCTGTATTTCAAAACCCTTCAAGAGAGGGATTTGCCACCATGAAGTAATAAATGTGTGATGAGAGATCTTTAACCCGATTAAACACTACTCAAGATATACATGCAATGAAATATCACACGGTGCTCTCTATCAACGCAATTTTACATTTTTATGAATTGTTCTAAAAGAGAAATTTTGTTATGTCGCTGGGGTTAGGCACAAAAGATAAGGTTGGCAAAATGTTCTTTAGTTACCATCTTTATCACAGACATAAGACCTACCACCTGCCGTATAAAGGAGGGGAGTTTTATAGGCTCACATTTCAGTCCATTGTGCATGGGCTCCAGGGAAGGATGGCATGGCAGAGTAGGGTGCTCGTGGCATGACGTACAGGAACGGGAGATGTGGTAGAGCAGGGAGGGAGTCAGTCACCCTCAGTGACTCGCTTCTTCCTGCCAGACCCTACTTTGTGACATCAAGCCAGCTGTAGAGTCCCCTCCAATTCAGTCACCATCTACAAGCCCACATCTGAGTGTGTGAGGCTTTTGGAGGGACACCTAGATATAAACCATACAAGTTTCTTTCTTAGAAATTTATTTTTAATTCAGTAGAAATAGCTGAATCCAAAGTTATCTATCATTCAACAATATACTCAGGGACTAAAAGATGTAAGTACCATTTAAAAGCAGCATATTATATTAAACCAACATATTTACCTTAATTGTTGTGTTTGTTATTATAGGAAGGCCTTTAAAATTGATTCTATTTGAATGTATTTTGTATTTTTTATATTTAGCCCATAAAGAATTTAATTAATGTTAATTATGAACCAGGTTTTGTTGCTAAGGATTGGTAGGTTGGGTAAAGTGTTCATTTTAAAATGATCTTGTATTTCATGTCTTGATGCAGTTTGAATGTTAAAGAAATTGCATATTCACTTCTTTCAAAAGCGAGGAGGTCTATGGGTCTCATGGCTGCAAATCACAGCTCTAGTTACTCCAAACCACGATTCTTTTCCCAAAGGATCCTGGTCTGTGTACTTTGGTGCCATGGGTGTTGATATGAAGGCTTATTTTGAGATCAAGGTTCATCCTCTTTTTCCCAAGACTTGTTCTTTTGCTACGAATGTACAATTCTAATAAATACTTGAAGTCTCTTTCTGTCTACACTGAAAAACAGGACTGACAGTGTCATGAACTCTCCCCAGCCCTATTGCATGTCTTTGGAGTGAGAGAGCCTGAATGTGATCTTTCCACTCATCTCTATCTGGACCAGCTGGTTCCTAACCCTACTCCCTGCTTCTAACTTTCAATGTGGCCCCAATTCACTTCTTCCCCTTAGTAGTTAACTAAAAACCTCAACTTCAGGACAGAATCAGCCTTTTGTGACAGGGGAGATGAATCAGATGATAGAACAGCTTTGGAAAGAACCCAAGATAGCTAATTATAGAAACAACTTCTCTTAAATTTCAACAGAGGGTCTGCCTGATTTGAGTAGATAGGAGCTAAATAAATCAGTATGAGAAAGGTGGACCCAAGTTTAAGTAAGGATTTTATTCAAAGAACGCTTAGAGACCCCATTATTTTACAGTTAAAATCTGACCAAAGAAATGACTTGGCTCATTAAGCTTTGTACTGTGGAAAGTGTCAGCATGCATTTTTCCCATTTATAATACAGATATATTCTATTCATGAAATGTTTTTTACATAACTGCTGACATTGAACATAATAATTATACTCAACAAGCATTTAAAATTTGTCAGTGAAATTTTTATCACAAAGATTTGAAAATTTTTAAGAGAATAAAGCCCCAGGTAACAGAAAGAATAGGCTGTCAATCATCTGGACTGTTTAGCTTATATGGAGCCAATTTGCAAATAATGCAGAAATAACTGGCAAAAAAAAAATAATAATAATAATAGCAAAAATTATGGTGTATGGGATCTTATTAGAATAATAGCTATATTAAAAAATTTACCATCCTTTATTTATTCACAAGTATTTATTGAGCACTCATTCCCCAGGCTAAGTGCCGAGGTATGTCAATGAACAAGATACTTTCTGGCCTAATGGAGCTTAGAGGTTCTACAACAGCACCATGAGGAAGGATTGTTATATTGGTGTAACGCAGACTGTGATAGAAAAACCCAAGGGTTTGCCCAAGGTCATGTAGCTTGTTAATGACAGAGCAGGGGTTGGAATCAAAGTCTGTCTGACTTAATCACTGTTCTGTCCTGCTCTATTGAATGTACCCATTTGGGTAATTACAATAAGGCTACCTACTGCACACAGCAACATTTTTTGTGCTGTGAATGACCTCCTTCCATACCCTTGAGTAAACATAAACAGGTCCCAGTAGGCAACCTCAGAATCTACCTAAGAAGTACAGTCATCTGTTGTTTGAAATTTTCTGCTTACTTCTTAGCACATCACTCCAGATGAAACTCTCTGAAATTCTGGTAGGGAGCTGTCAAAGAAGGATGAATGAATTGCTTTTATATGTTTCAAGGATCTCCTGAGAATGAGGGAGAAATCCTCAAAGAGGAGAGCCTGAATCACAGAATGTTGTCTCAACGTTTTTCTTTCAAAAAGCCTTGAGAAATCAGGAAGCATATAAAATGGGTGAAGCTAACTAGTGGCTTTTCTTTTTCTACTTCAACATTTCTATTGTTTATTTTTAATTGAAGCCATAAGAGGGGATGATAGTGAAAAACTGCCAGTAATTTCAGAGATACCCAATACCAGATTAGTACCTCTCACAGAGTGGCTGCATCTATTTGTCTTAAAATCTGAAGGAGTTTTGCATATTAGTCTCTAACGTGCACTTCAAGCTGAATATAAGGGTGTTTTTTAAACATATGGTGAATGTTTAAAATTTAAAAACACAGTTCAGTAAAAGACACATTGCCACCAGTACCCCTAAATATATTCCTTACTCTAATCACACTTACCCAATTATTCTTGCCACTGTCTGAAGCACTTCTGGAATTCCCCTTTGTGAGTATCATTAGTAGCTGCTGAATGCCTACTTCTATTCAAAACATTTTCCTTTTGTGGCCTTTTGGATTTGGGCTAAGAGGTAGAAGCCACACGGAGCCAGATCTAGTCAATAAGGTGGATGAAGACACAATGTAATATTTTCATTTGATATAAATTGCCATAAATTTTCAATTGATTCAGGACATAAAAGACACCAAACAACTTGAAAAAATACTTGCAGAACTGTAGAAAGTGACAAGAATGATAGTTACTCCCCTTTCAAAATGAGGGGAGTAACTTGAGAAAGTTCAATGGCAATATGTCTTTGACTATAACTTTTAAATTTTTATTGAAATATTCATAGTATTTGCTAATTGCACCACACATGGCCACAAAGAATGTGAAAAGTTCTCTCTAACAAGATTAATATAGACATTTTTTTCCAGGAATGACAAGAGGAAAGAAAAGCACTTTATCAAAATCCTGCTAAACATAGGAAGAGGAAGAACTTCCCTCCTTTCCTCTTCTTTCAGAAACAGTGATTACAACTTTAATCCTGTTTTGAGGAACTAAGACCTCTTGGATAAAATTCCAGTGAAGTGGGTAGGAATTTGGACTGGTGGTAGAGTGCTTGCTTAAAGCCTTGGATTCAATCCTCAGAAACTGCAGTAACAAAAATCCACCGAAATTAGGTCATTTTTTAACACATTATAATTACTCTTTTGAACATTCCTTATTAAAGAACATAGTCAATATATCATCCTCTGTTGTTTTACCACACAGGGATTGTTAATATGAATTCAAGAATTTCTTAAGTGAAGTGTGAGGCTGAAGCACAGCAGTCACCCACCCCCCGCCCCCAGTATATATTATGGTCAGTTTCTATGAAGTAGGACAAGCCAGATGCCAGCTGAGAGACCAAGTTCTTGGTGAATTTAAACAGCATACATTCACAAAAGTTGTGTTAGCCAGAGTTTTCTCTGAATAACATAAGTAATCAAGGATAGATGAAAAATTGGATTACACATAGTTGGTAAATATGTGCCTTTTTCTTGGAGAACTTGTGGAACTAGATAAGAAACAGCATTTCAATATGGCAGATGATAACAGAACCACTGCATTATCCTAAGTTTATGAATGTAAGTTCAGAGAAGCTGACTTTCCACTCCCCAAAAGGGCAAATTGGAATGTCCCTTTTGATCCATTTCTATAAGCTTTATGTCTTGTTTAACCTGGGGAGACTGATAGAACCATAGAGGAAGCCGTGCAGTATAGATGAAAGTTTGACAGAGCCAGAAAAGGAGTGGGGGTCTTTGTCTTATCAGTTTTATAATGGTATCAGTCAGTATTGACTAGATAAACAGATATAACACAAGACATACAAGTGTATATAAATTTATAAGAATGGCTTACAGTGGCCACTAACAGTGTCAGACAAGGAACAGTCCAGAGGATCTGACCAAAGAATCTAGTCAAAGGTTTGGAGCTCATGGCAGTGTCCTGTGCTAGTCGATTCCAGAGGTCTTGTGAGTCTCGGATGTAATGCTGAAGAGTCTACACTGGAAGGCTATAAGATCTGTGTTGGAATCTAAGTGTATGCAATGGATGATGACTTTCTAGAAAAAGGCTTAAGCTTCTCCGAAGGACTAAAATCACATCTGTCCTCATTTCCCATCCAAAGAGGAGCTGCCCTTTAGTGGGTCCTCTACCCTCTACACTAGAAAGTATGTAAGAGCCACCCTAGGACAGGTCCCCCAGGAACTAGAGTATGTAATTGCTGAGCCAATTCAGTTAAACTTCTCTGAAACAAACTTCTGAAGTTGATGCAATCAATTAAACATCACAATAACCTTGGGCAAGTGACTTTGACCTGGTGTCTCCTCTCATTTATACAACTTAGGAAGTTTCTGCAAACAAGAAAGTAGCTACACATGGAAGTTATTACCAAATGTGTTCTCACTCTTTTTTAGAATGCTGTGGACTACTGAATATAATCTACCCAATAATTTATTTGCCAGTAGATGATGAGTTAATGATTCAAATGAGTTGGATATTTTCCCAGTTGGGTTTAAGAAAGCATAGGTTCTGAAATTAGAAAAATCTAGGTTAGTGCCTTCTGATATTTGTTATATATATTTTTGAACAAATTAAATAATCTTTTAAATTTTGGTTTTCTCTTCTGAAAGATGAACATAATTATAAAACCCAATCTATAGGGCTATTGGGAGGATTTGATGAGGTATTTTAGACATGACCTTACCACAATTATATTAGTAAGCTTTCCTATTACTGAGAAAGAACACCTAACATTCACAATTTAAAAGAGGAGAGGTTTTACTGGCTTATCATTTCAGATGCCCTATTCTGAGGCCAACTAAGATCTCAGCAGTAAAATTCCACTGAAGGAAATAGAGATATGGCTTGGGTGGTTGAGGGCCTGCCTACCATGAGCAAGGCCCTGAGTTAAATCCTAGCAGCAACAACAAATTCACTGCAATTACGTAATTAATTTTGACTGGCTCTGACCCAGAAACATCATGATGGAAGGGCATGGTGGAACAAAGTTGTTTGCCTTATAGCATAGCAGAGTGAGAGAAGAACACCAATAAGAAAAGTACCAGAGATAAGATATAGTACCCAAAGTATGCCTCTTCAACTGATGCAAACACACCAAGAAGTATACTGTATTAATCCCATGAGTAGAACTCAGGTCAATCAATTTGACAATGAAACTTAACTATGATATTCTCCCATTAACAATTCGATACCCAAACATATCTCTCTAATCTCCAAAGGAACATATGCTCATAATTCTACCTAACATGATATATCAATTCTGCACACCACTACAAATGCACTAAAGTCTTCCTCAAAGTATTAATTGCTCACTATTATGCAAAAGTCTCAGGCCTACATCTTCTCTGAGACTTAAGACAAACTCTTAGCTATAAATCCCTATTATAAAACAACAACAACAAAAAAGAACCAAGTTACAGAGAAGAAGCTCATGGTCTCTAGTTCAATTCTCAGTAGTCATAATTACCATCTCAAACTTCCAAAGCCTGACATCTAAAAGCCTAGCAGCATTATGATCTTCTGAGTTCTGATTGTAACTACACATCAGGCTCTGCTTACTGCATTCCAGAATTTCTCCAGGCTGCATCTCCAAATCTTTCAAAAAATTTTTTTGTCAATTCATCTCCCACATAGTCAGGTAGAGACCAAAGGAATTACCCCATTTCTCTCATGTTATTTTTCTGTATTACATAGCTTTTCCCCCGGATGGGGGAAGGTACCTAACTATTACAATTTAAAAGATAGAATTTTATAAACTGTGTACTAACCAAAGACTTCTTTCCCTAAATAAGTTTTTTTTTAATGAAAATGCCTGATTCTAAGCAGAAAATGTTTAAAGCCATGCCACCATTAAAGATATAACTTTAATGTCATATATGAAAATATTATCAGCTCAACTATTAATATAAGAAAACAAATATAGTAAGTGAAATAAATTTTAAATCAAGGAAAAATTAGAGATTTATTTGGCTCATGGTTTTCGAAGGTTCATGCTGTAGTCAGCTGGCTTCAAAGAAGAAACATGCACAAAGCCTTGGAGGAGGAAAACTGCTCACCTCTTGGTGGCCAGTGAGCAGGACAGCACCAAGCAGGAGGTGGTCAAGACCAGACACTGTACGTACGTACCCAGACACATCCACAGTGTACTTTACTGACTAAAGCCTTACCCAGCTCTCAAGCCAATCAAGTTGACAATCTAGTTTAACTATCATAATAATGTTTAAGAAATCATTTATACAAACATATATGCATTTTTGGGAAGAAAATAAAAGCAGGGTTTAGAACTATCCATAAAGTGTTATCGGACAAAAGGGGCAGAGAAGGGCAAACAGTGATCACACTGACTGAGGAAATAGGGAGAAGGCTGTGAACCCAGGACAGAGCGGGCTCAGTGGGTTAAGACCTGGCTCTGTTGCTCCCTCTCACTCATGAATCCACATTTCCCCAAGCACTCACTTAGCTCCAGTACACAGATATGCTGTATATTGTGAACTCAGTTGAAAACAAGACTGACTCAGTCTTGCCTTTGTTCTTCTAACAGAGAATCTAGTTGGGAAACATTGGATAAGCATTGAAGAATAGAGAAGACTGGCTTAGCTAAGAGTTTTGTGTAAGGCAGAAGGGGAATATCTTGATGCCAGGCTGGGCTACTCGAATGGAAAACACTCTAGCTTGGTGGCATTCCTGGCTGTCTCATTTCCCTTGTATTGATAATGCAGGACTAGCAAGCAAATTTTCTCACTCAGCTTGAGTTCACGACCCATTTATTTTAGACCTTGTGCTTAGAGAACAAAGTTCAGATTGCACTTTGACACAGGCCAGGCCATTCACATTACACCCAGAAAATAGTTTAAACCACAGATTTCTTTTTAAGCCACTGACTCTTTGCTTCTAAATACCTCCAAATCTTCTTAGCAAATTATTTTGAAATGAGTATGATGAAATACATAAGATTGCAAAGGAAGTCAGCTACAGTAAAATAGTTATCAAAATACAAAAAACATCTTTATAATACAATATATTTCTTTTAATGAAAAGATAGTAACAACTGCAGATCTCATAATCACTATAATTTCATAATAGCACTATGTTTAAGGGATTATTTGAGGTATCTGTAACAATTATAATATGATTTGGCACTATTGTGATTTCTATTGATGACAAAATCACATTTACTGCTTATACTATTGTGATTTTTCTTTCCAAGAAAGAAATGTTGAATTTCAGTTAATAGTTAGTGAAAATATTTTTTAAGACACCAAACTCTTTCCATGAATTTGGGAAGTATGGATTGCAGGCTAAGAACCTCTCTTTTGGCACAGACCGCTATAAAGCTATGACAAAGACTTTTAAAACCAGTTTTCAGATAGAAATACATTATGATATAACATCCTTCTACCAAAATATTATCTTTTGTATGAAGGAAGACCTATATTCATCTGTTGAAGCTCCTGTAACAGAGTATTACAGACTAGTAGATTGAAGAATGGAAATAATGTCTCACAGTTGGAGTGGCAGATAAAACCCACAATCGAGATGTCAGCAGGGGTGGTTTGTCCTGAGGTCTCTATCCTTATTTTTCAGATGACTGCCTTCCCTGTCTTCACATAGCCTCTTTAGTGGATGTCCATCTTGGTGCCTCTACTTAGAAGGACATTATCCAAATGGGATTAGATCCTCGCTACTGTGACATCATTTACTTCAAATCACCTCCTTAAAGGCACTAATACAATCAGATAAGGGATTCAGGATTCAGCACATGAATGTGGTTGGACATAATTTAGTCCATAATAGGACCACTAGGAAAAGAAAGCTAACAGCTGCCCTATGGTGAGATCTAATCCAAAAATGAGATTTCTGTCTCTCTGTAACTTTAGCTCTCATGGTGACTTTTAACTTTATAAATTAATTTTAAATATGGAAAAGTCAAAATCACTCAGCCGAACAGTTCTGATTTCCAACTTCTTAAGACATGGAAACACTGAGCCCCAATTTTCATATTTCATGTGACTACAGTCCACAAAGCAGAATAACAGCTGCCTCCATTTATAACATGGTTGGCTTGACTTTGGTAAGGGAGAGAAAGCCAAGGCTTAATTAAATGCATGAAGCGTTATCCTGTTATCCTCGTATTCTAAAATCATCACACCTATTGATTTTGTCTTCCACTGTGTTGAATTCACAAGAATTCAGATATTTGAGTATTGTTCTGAAAAAAATGTGAAGTGCATAGAAAGGATGAGATTTTACAAGACACAAAAATTGTCTTTGGAAGAAAAGAGAAAATAGCACACAGTTGACATTTGTGTACATGGAGAGAGAAAATTAATTCCTACTTTAATTTCATTCTAGTTAATTCTATGCACATTGGAAGGTTAAAAAGATAATTAATTGTGTTTGGTTGAAAAACAGATTAGAGCTAGGCATTAGTATCAGATTCTGTGTGGGCCTTGATATCATTCCTGGAAGCATGAAGTTCACCAGATCTGCTTTCTATTATCTCTCAGGTGCCTGGTGCTTTCTAGCATCTTTTTGGTAAAATATAACAACAATCATCCTAGTTCAACAAGTGTGTCAATCAGCCTAAGTCCAATAGATGTAGCTTTTCATACTTAATTCTTACAGCATGAATCTATTGTAGATATTATACTTGTGGCAAATACAGTTAACCATGTCTATATTTTAACAATTCTATTTTGAACAAATTTCAAATTTATAGAATATTTTCAAGAATAATTTACAGTATGTAGAGATAACTATCGTTGTTATCTTATCATTTTATTATGAAATTTTGTTTTTTTATAAAAATGTTACTGAATTGTTTTATTCCAAACCTATTTATGTTTTCTCAAAAAGTTTTGAAACTAGAATCATTTAAAAGTCAACATAACCCACACTATTTCCCAAATTACAGCACTATGACTTATAGGAACACTGTAGGAAAAAGAACAAAAGACATTTCATGTGCCTTTGCTATTGCCTTATTTAACATTTTGAAGTAGAAAATTAGTTTTGCATTTCGAATCCTAGGAATACATTCTTAGGTTAAAATATTGTACTCAGATTTTTCTTGGACTATTCACCTCTTGGATTTCCCAAATGTATTTCATGTTCCATAACATCTACCTCTTTCCAGATTCCCCATCTCTTCAGTGTAAGAAACTTTAAGTAAGCATTAGAAGGGGCAAACCTGGCTGACTTAATTTATGTGAATGTGTTGAGGGCATCGTGCATATTCTGAAGGACACTGGCTTTTTAATGAAGATTTTATTGATGAAAATTTATTTATTATTGGTGAAAATGAAGGGGATAAAAAATTTCTATGAAAAGAAATAGACAAAGGTAAAAGAAGAAAGGTATTTTCCAGTTGGAAACTACCACGTATCTTTGTACAGGATCCCTTTGTAATCAACTCTAACACTTTCATAGTTTTCCACCTTTTCTTTCCCTTCCTGCAGAATGTAAAACTAGGACATCACCAAGCTATTGGCCACTGAAATTGGTTAGTATTTTGGAATTTATATAAATGAGTAGCTCTCAAGTATTTGATTTACATTTATTTAAGTAGAGGGTTAAATATTGCACAGGAGAGGAATTGGCAAACAGGATTACTTTTCTAAAGTTAGCAGTTTGTTTACATTATACTGCACAAATACACCCTGGCCCCAAGTTTGTGTCCTCCATTCACTTTAATGGATGGACTAATCATCATAGAAGATGGTTTATTGAGGTCATTTACTATTGTGGCTCAACTGTGCTCCTTGGCTGTTTTTGACTATTGTCATCTCATATTCTTATCTACTGTGAGCGTGAGTACACATGCACACGCGCACACACCTGCAGAACAGATAATCACTGTTGTCTTCCCAACCACATACCACAAAGATTTATAGAGTTTCACTTGAGAGAAGCAAGTTTCCCCTGATCTCTGGTCTATAAAAGCATGGGGGTTCAGTGCCTGCTAAAAAAGCATGAGATTTTTAAAATAGGAGTCTTCATTTGTTTCTTCTTTTAAAAATCAAAAGCTATCCCCCTCTTGACCTAAATTTCTGTTTTTCTCAGACACTGTTGATTTCCTTCCTCTGTGGCAGGATGCTGCACCCCCTGCAGTCCAGGTGCAACATACCGGAGACCTCTTAACCAGGATATACACTCACCTTGCCCTCCTGTGTGGCTCTTCTCCGTGTGCAGAGTGGCACGGTGGGTGATTAAGTCTGCAATCCTGAAATTTAGAATTTCCCCTGAGAGAAAGCCTAGTAAACATGGATTTTTTCTCATTTCTCTACTTTTCTTGCAGCTGTTTATTTTTTCCACTGCTGTTCTTTGATATCAGCACCTGTCCAGATTGACTAGCCATTCATTGGGGTCAGTTTAAATGCAAAAAATTCTCTCACACACAGATTTTTAGCAAGAGTTTTCATCTTTAGCAGGCATCGGATAAAGGAATATAAGACAAAAGGCAGGCAAGGAGCTGTCTTTCCAAACTCAGTAAAGTTATTCAAAAGGAAGGCTATAAAAATATGGCTTGGTAATTTCCACAGTTCAGGTGTGTCTATGGAACCCACTGATACATTGCAAACTTAATCCCCAGAGTCATGGGCTAATGTTATTGGAGGTGGGCCTTGTGGAAGGAATTTAGGACTAGATGAGCTCTCCTATTAGTAAGGTTCCCATAAGGTATTAGTGGCTTTATATGAAGAAGAGATTAAAACTGGCGTGCCTGTCTTCTTGTGATGTAACCCACCGTGTTATGACAGAGCAAGCAGGCTCTTCGACTTCTCAACCTCCACATCTGCTTCTTTTATAAGGCACCTAGGTGGATATTCTTATATTTACACTATCCTTCCTTTTAAAGCAAATCAAACAATTGATGGAACAGGAATCATTGAAATAAATTTCAAATTCTAGAGTTCTATGAAGCATAAACTTCCTCAATGGTCAATTTCAATCATTTAATCAGACCACTTTTAAACTAAGCAGGAATCTGCTGACAGGCCCTTATTTCACGTCCTATAGCTATGATGGAAAGATTTCTTTTCATTTCTTGTTGTTTTATACTGTATTAAATTGGTGGCTTTCAGAGGAGTTCTTCCTGCCAATTATTAATGAGAAGCAGCATTGCATTTTGCAGATTGAATTTTGTAAATTGGTTTTATTGAAAGTGAGAAATGACATAAAGAGCTCCAGGGAGAGAGAGAAATTAGAAGCGTCTCTCAAGAACAGAGGCCTGTCATAATGTTGCTACAGCCGTGGGGTATGAGCTTCAGACCCAGACGCAGCGCCAAAGAGCCCATGATTCTCTTCCAAGTTTAGACACTAAGCGTTTCCTCCCTGATCTCTACATGGAGAACTGTAAATTGCCATCACTTCATAGTTCGAAGGTACAGCAAGGGTTAGTGACTCATAGGGCCACCCACACCCTGAAATGAAAGGTCTCATTACAGAGGAAATCATTGCCATCCGTCTTTGAGGAGTACATTGTTCACCTAAAGAGCCAATGCTGAAGAGGGCTCTGCTCAAGGCTAAACCTGATTGGAACCTTTGTTTTAACTTTCATTATTTACTGTGTCATGATTATGAATAAGTCAGTTTTCTTTATTTTTCTAATATATTTTTTCATTTTCTTTTAAAAGAAAGGTTTAATCCAAGGAAGTGGTACTTTATAAATTGAAGTTTAAATTGGTCTACCATATCTTGTTTCTATCCAGTACTTTTTTTTTTTCTTCAAAGAATAAAGGATGACTTGTGTGGCAGAGTTTGATGTAGAGTATCAAATCTTGCTGCTCTACTTTGACAAGAGTTGAAATACATAATGTACCTTATTTTAGCATTATATTATTATTATTTTTTAATTATCTTTATTGGTACATTAAATATACACATCATGATTGCACTCCATAATGGGGATTTGTACCAGTATAAGACACAACTTAATTCTCATTTTTTCCCATAGCCCCACCCACTGCATTATATTATTTTTGAAATAATGTTATAAAATGAAAGGGCAGAGCAAATGCTTTTGGGTGTTTTAGTATACCATGCACCATGCTAAACAGGTATTATAACTGTGTTAAATCATGTCTAACCCACAGCCCAATAAGGCAAAGAGCAATATTAACTAGTTTTCATAAGACTGAAGAAGTTGAGGCTCAAGGAGATTAATTTTCTTGATATCACATAGCTACTAAGAAGTTAGTAGAGTTGTAAATCCAGCTAGGTAGTCTGTCTCCACATCTATAATAAAAGTAAGGCTGCCGAAACTGTGTCCACTGAGGAATCCTCAGCTCTGTGGGCTTATGAGAAGATAAGATCTGATTAAAGGAAACTGACCACTGTGGGTATGGCTTTGAAATAGCCCTCTCTCTCTCTCTCTCTCTCTCTCTCTCCAACTCTTTCTCTGCTTCCTAGCTGCTATGAGTTGAACAGATTTCCTCTGCTACACTTGCCACCATGGTCTTCCTCCCTTACAGGCAGTTGACCATGGACTGAAACGTTTGAAATAATGAGCCAAAATCCTTTATGGTTCAGATATTTGGACACAGCAAAAACAAAAAGACTGTTGCACTAAATTTCTTTGAGTTAGTATTTCTCAAAATTATTTAATCATAGAACCCCCTGCAAAGGTGAATAACACTAGGAGTTTTGAGAGCACAGTAAGGAAACTGTGTCTTAACTGTGTGTACACATATTGTCACTCTGTTTACCCTTGCTTGCTCAACTCTCTTTGCTTGCGATCTCCAACCTTAGTTTATTTAGCCACCACTATCACTTAAAGTCTAGTACATGTATTTAAACTTACTTTGTGAAATCTCTCTTAAGTTCCCAGAATGCTCTCTCTTTGCTTAACAAAAATGAGAGAAACAAAAATCAGTGTTCTGATGCCAGAATGCTCTCTTGTCTAGTTCTCCATGTCTCTTTCCTCCATGTGACTGTAGTCTCCATAAAGATCCTGTTATGTGTCTGGGTGTCTAACATCTTCCATAGAACTGGACACGAAATGGATAGGTAATGGGCACAGATAGAGTGATGTTACTGGTCCTTTGCTTCCTTGGAAATAAAAAAAGTAAAAGTACTTCAGAGTTGTCCATTGTTGGTGAAAACAGAACTGATACCAAATGGTGAGAACTGAAAGAGGAAGAAAAGAGAGAAAATCAAGCCAGACATAAAAAATACTATAAAATTTGCTTTTAAGGATCATGTATTTATTTTTCCTACCATAAGAATAGGGACATGCTGTAACTCATAGTAGTGCTGATACTAACATTTTTTGGAAGTTTCCTATGAGGTAGTCATTCATTTCTGTGTAGGACATGTGTGTGTGTGTGTGTGTGTGTGTGTGTGTGTATTGCTGAGGGCTAAATCCAGGGCCTCATCAAACACTGTACCATTGAGCTATTTCTCCAATCAATAATCATTATATATATTAAATTATGAAAGATAGAGTTACTATATAATATTTTATTATATGGCAGAGCTGGCAGATATTTTGAATGCTCTTGTCACAAAGAAATGATAGAAGTTGAATGATATGCAAATGCCCTGATTTGATTGTTTTATAATGTATAGGTGCATCAAAAGCTCACACTAATAACATTTATTTTATGTCAGTTAAATACAAAATAAATACAACCAGAAAATAAAGATTTAATACCCAACTTATAAAATATTCCGGTGACTTCTAAAACAGCAGGCAAAACAGATGTTGCATTGACCTTCCCTTGCTGGAATGTAGCAGCCCCCTTGACTGCCATTGTCCAGCCACTTCATCTGGTTATTTAGGGAGGCGATGACACTGATGCATTTGTAAGAGACAGGCTGACATAGATCAGGCCCCCCACATTTTTCTAAGGAACTATCCAGACTTTTTATTAAAGTGCCGTGTTATTTCTGTAGTGACACTGAAGAAATGATTTGTATTTCCCAGGATTCTAGAATAAGTAGGAAATCTTCCAGCATGGCAAATTGGGGACACTGTTATTTAGAAGATGAGCAGATGCCCAGATTAATGACAGATGCCCGTGAAGTTTTTTTTCTCTCCTCCTGACACCCAAGACTGGATTCCATCCCCTCTCTTTCAGTAGTTTATGAAATATCTAACTCTGCTTGGCATTCATGAGGACTGGAATGTAATAAGGACAAGCCTTTGTCATCAAACTGTTCGCTATTGATTATAAAAAGCAGATCCATAAATAGCCCACTACCTTCCATATATATCTATACTGGAAAAGCTTCAAATGGCCGCTGTTCAGCAGGGACCAGTGTTTTGCCAGGCTCAATAATGTATTAACAATCTGATAATGAGGACACCAGCTGTCAGCCACAGGAAATATTAAAATAGGGAACAGAACATTTTCAGCAGTTCAGTTAATTATTTCCAGAATGTGCTCACCAATGGCCGCTCACCATTCTTAAATTACACTAAAGCTCCTGGGTTACAACCCTTTCTGGCCCCTAATTGCATAGGGGGTAAAATTCTTACTCCTGCTCAGTGTTGGGTGCTGGTATTGTGCAGAGATGTGGAGTTTGATTTTGAGAGACAGGTGTGCTCTGCTTTGCGTGCAATGTGGAGAGTCAGGCCTCTGCTTACTCTTTACCAAGAAACAGTTCTGTGGTGAATAGCTTACTCCACAAGACCAGCATCGCTCCCTTCTAAAGCCAGTGCCCCTGTGACCTAATTCCCTCTGAGGAGGCCCCGTTTCTAAAATGTCTTACCCCAGGCCAACACTGCTGCACTGTAGACCAAACACTCAGCATGAGAACCTTTGGGGAACACACCCAGACCATGTACACGCCACAGTTGCTTTCTCAGTTTGAAATGGCATTTCTTTAACTTGTTTGATATTAAATATTTGCCACAGTTGTTCATCTATAAACTCAAGCATGACACATAAGGTGATCAGAAGGTTTAGTGGCACAAAATATATTAAACAACTGATGTATGGTTAGTACTCAATAAATATTGGAATTTAGAAATCTTTTGGAAAAGAATTTCTTTTGGAAAAATATCTCTTGAAAGTCAAGGTACCTTATTCTTTACCAGGAAAAATAATTGTTCTTAGTATTTCTAATTCATAAAATTTAATAACTTCCTGCCAGTACTTTGAGTTTGCTAAAATCTACATGAAAAAAACGGAGTGATAACTGTGCTGTGAGGACTAACAGCATATCCATAGTGTAAAGAACTTCCTGTTTAAAGCCTTGGAAACTCCGAGTTGTTTTTGAAGCTGAGTGTACAGAATTTTACTCTGTCACTGTCACATTCAGTGAAGCCTACCATTTATGATAAGTTCCATAAAACCAGCTTAATTCACCTTTTATAAGAGATATTGAAGATAAATTAAAGGTATAGAAAAAGAAGAAACCTTTCTAATCAGTCATTTTGTCAAGGAAAAAAAAAGACCAAAAGTAAATGACATGCTTACAGACTAGATGTGCACATAAATAATCTACTAGAAATCAATGATTAAATATTTTTATAAATTTAGCAAAAATAGTCTAGGACTATTATACAAACTTTAATTCACATGTACTTCTGAAAGAGCAGATAAACCTGTCATTCGGCACAGAACCAGGTTAGAAGCTGGAGAAGCAAGAGCTATGTGCATCCATTCCATCAGTAATAAAAGGATAAGAGAACGGACTTTACGAGATGAGTGCAGATTACATCTTTCTTCTCTTTAATTGCCATGGGAGGTTGCAGCACTTAAGTGAGCCCCTGTGTAGCTGTACTGGGTTGTTGGGAATGGGTTACTACTAAAGGATACTAGTAAGCCTGGCAAAGCAGAGAGTAACATTCTCTAGAGGGAGTGGGTGGGAGACACTTTTGTGGAATGGTCCTTTCAGTTGGTAGAAGGGCAGCTGTGGGCAGCAGGCCCGTTGTCTGACGCTCTGGAGTGCTTCCCTCTATCAGGTGGGGCTTGTTCCCCAGGGGGAGCTTCTGTGAAGCACTGGAGGGTACACTTTCTTTACAGAGATGATTCCCAACTTTTCATGGCTCCACTTAGCTTTGTGGTGGTGCAAAAACACTTCATCCAGTAACAACCACATTTTGAATTTCGATCGTTTCTGAGACTAGCCACATGTGGTACACAGCCTCTTCTTTTGGAGTGGGAAGCAAGAGTGAGCCTCAGCTCCCAGTCAACCACAGGATCATGAGAGCAAACTGTGCTACTCTATGGTACATAGTAGTGCTAAGCTGGGATGTTCCATAGATTAGGAATGTTCAGGGCATCTTTGACTTATATTTTCAATTTACAGTGGACAGCACACAATTCCTACATGGTAGGAAGCATCAGTCGTACCGAGTTTCTGAGAAACACTGCAAATCATCAATTACTTCAGGAGTGGCCTAATGAGTTTCCCATGTGAAATTATCTTCTTCCACTAAACTTCTGGCTTTTCATACTCTCCACCCTTAGGACAGTGTCCAGTAGGTGTCATAGTGCTTGGTATGAAGTACCACATGGAGACCCCCAGCCCTTTCACCCAGGTTTCTCCCAGTATAGGGGTAAGGAGCACACTTACATCTCTAAACATGGATTTTCAATCATCTGTTGGTTTTTTTGGTTTGTTCGTTTTTGCAATGGGAAATGGACTGAGGGACTTTACATTGAGCTATGTATCCAGCCCTTTTCTATTATTTGAGACAGAGACTCACTAAGTTGCCTAGTTGTCCAAGCTGTATTCAAACTTGTGATTCTCCTGCCTCAGCTTTCCAGATCCCTGAAATTATAAGACTCTATCAAGAATCCATATTTTTAAATCCCCACATGATTGTAATGGTCAATCAGGTGGAAAAACATTCCCTAGCCTTTTCTTGTTAAAAGCTTCAACCTCATACTACCCTATTATCTATAAGCTCCTTTCTCTTCAGTGAGCATTTCCAAAAACTACCTTTGCAAAATCATCAGTAGAAAGTTTTCCTACTTCCTTGTTCTCTTATCCAAAGGAGTGTCTCTTGCCTACATTGGGTCCAAACACAAAATTGGTAGCTGCTATGATTTTAGTTATTTTAATTTTACTTTTGGTTCTCAGGATAAACACATGTGAAACTTGTATTTGCTTTTAAATTTGTCTAAGTCGGTGGCTCTCAAGGTGTGATCATCTCAACTGCAGCAATAGGATCTCCTGACAACGCAGAAATGCAAATTGTTAGGCCCAGGACAAGCCCTGAAGTATCAGGAACTGTGAGGGCTGAGCCCAGAAATCTGTAGAAGAAAGCTGTGCAGAGGATGCTGGTGCATGTCAAGTCTGAGAATCAATAGTTCACATTGCATGGCACACACTCCCAAAGGCTGTCAGACTGTAGCTGATTAGAGAGCTCCACAGGCAAAGAGCTGTGTGTCAGCTTCTTCTGGATCATAAGATGCCTACAAGAAGCTTGAAATTTAGCAGGTACTAAATTTCTAATTTGTACTTAAAATTTTAAATTAGCATCACAAACTCAAATCCCTATAGAAACAAAAAAGGGACTGAGGCAGCTTGTGCTGCTGGGGATATAACAGAATCATTGTGAAGCACAGAAAACAAACTGTACTTAAATATGATCAAAACCATCAAAAAGCACATGCAGAAGCAGAAACCCAATTCTTATGGGCCCCAGTTTATCCCAGAACAACTTGTTTGTAGCTGTCTGCACAATCTTCCCTCCACATCCCCAAGTTGTTCAAGTGTGGACTCAGTCACAGATCCAAAAAATGGAAAATGTTTAATGTGTCTACAGTGAACGTGTGTAGACTTGGCTTTTCTTGTTATTATTTTCTAAGCAACCCAGTATAACAACTATTTACACAGCATGTATACTGGATTAGATATTATAAACAATCTGGAGATTATTTAAAATATTCAGAGAGGATATGTATATATTAAAGCTATACCACTTTATGTAAAGGACATAAGCATCTTCCGATTTTGACATCCATGGTGGTCTTGACCTTCTATAAAGCAAGAGGTAAGATTAGCTGCCCACTAATCTTATCACATGTACTTCTGCAATCAAGGTGCATGTTGACTTGGGTACTGGGTCTATTTCCTTCCTGTCTGCAGAGTGATGAGTGAAAGGAATCCTGCAAAACCCGAAGGTAGACTATAATCAGAGAGACTGTTCATCAGAAACAGTGCATGGGCACCGGGACCCAAAAGTGTTTCATTTTGCTTCACCTTCCTCAAGAAAAGTTTACTTCCAGAATGCCCACCTCCAGACATAAATCCTCCTATGAAAGGCTTCACACGCTACCCATGGCAGGGCCATTTGCATTTCAAAAGGATTGATTGCTGTAGTAAAAACAGTACATTGTCTAATCTCCAGTGTTAGAAATAGCCATAGCGAAGGTATTTACTTTACCGTTGCACTGCACATCTCCTTTAATATATATTCTGAGTAGTTCCAAATGTCTGGTGCTATTAACATTGGCATTTTTACCTATGTGGTTTTATGAATTTTACTGTATTCACAGAGGTCTGTAGCAATTTTTAGAATTTCTGAACATTTTCATTATTTCAGAAAGAAAGCACAACTCATTAGCAGCCACTCCTCATCGCCCTACTCAACCCCACAGCTCTAGTTGAGCATTAATCCATTGTCCATCACTACAAATAACCTTATTTTGGAAGTTTTGTATAAATGTTTTTATAAAGTATTGGACCTTTCTGACTAGCTTTTCCCACTTGTAGCAATTTCATCTGTTGTAGCATATTATTTTATTTTTATTTGTTGAGTAAAATTCCATTGCATAGATATAAAACATTTTAGTTTTCCATTCACCAGTTAAGATAAATTTGGGTTATGTACATTTTATTTATTATAAATAATACTGCTATGAATATTTGTGAACAAGTTTTGTATGAACACATAGTTTCTTAAGACCTAGATTTACTAGGCTTTGTGGTAATGATAGGATTTTTAGAAACTGACAGACTCCAAATGGCTGCAACATTTTCATTTTCAGACCTCCATGTGGATTCCAATTTCTCCTTTTTCTCTCTTTAATTGAAGCCATCTTAGGATACTAGTGGCTATGAAGTGGGAGCTTGTGATTTTGATTTGAATTTTCCTGGTGGCTAGTATAACTTTGCTATTTTAAATTCAAATACTGGTGAAGAACTTACCAGGCTTTAAATATAGGTTATTCTGCAATGTAAAAATGTATGAATTAAGTGTGTGCATATCACAATCTCTTGTTTTACTGATTGACAAAAGAACAAAGATTTTGATGGCTTGGAGCAGTAACTCAGGTTCATTGGGTGCTTATGCACCACGGATTTTGCTTCATGTTTTATAGATTATGATCACAATGATCTCCCTAATCATTCTGCTTTTAAACATTATTATTATTGTCCATGAATAGGTAAGGAATTACACAATTTAATGTTAATTCTGTGTTGACATATATTAGATTGTTTGACCTTAAATTATTTCCACTCTGTGCTATATTTCTCATCTTACATTTTCAATTGGAAGTTTTTAGGTAGATTTAAAAAATGAAAACAGGCACAATTTACTACTTAATATTTCATTTGGCCATTTATGTCATGAAAACCAAGACATGACCCTATGAATTTTGATTTCTTAGACAAGCATGTGGTCTCAGTCTCCATTTGCTCATTTTTCTCTACACACGGAAATAAGTTACTCAGTAAACTTTCAAATTGGAAAAATGAAATACTTGGGTTTTTGCTCAATGAATTTCCCATTTTAAGTTTTGGGGATTTACATCAGGTTATTTTCCTTTATTTGCTATTATTTGAATTTAAATAATTTCTGTGGCAGTAACCAAAGGACCATGAAATTTCATTATATATGAATGTTATTATTAAACTGAAATTTTCACATGTATTTATGGCCCATCTCCTGACAATGCCCTCTTTACCTGCCTGCCACTTGCTATGAGTTGAATGACACAGAATGGATAACAGATTAAATCTAGATAAAATGTGAATACCCTTTTTGAAGTTGCCATTGGTTTGTTTGTCAACTAACATACTAGAAATGTCAGTGCTTCTTTTGATTCTTGCAAAAATCTGTATGGATAAAAGGCAACAATGACCATAATGCAGTTATTATTCTCCATTGACCAGGAATAAGGATTTATTATGTCAAAATAACATGGGTGAAAATGTCGATGATGACACATTTCTTCTTCATTTTTACATTGACTAAATTGGGACTTCCTTAGTTTTGTCTTGATAAGTATTGTATTGCTAATTTTGCCTTCTAACAAGGAAAGAAGTTTTGCTGGCCATATTTGGTAGCTGTTTTCATTGTGTATGTGCTGTTTAAATTCCCTGTTTCCCTCATCTAATTTTTTCATGAATGTCAATTCAGTATCTCAGCTTATTCAATCAATTCTCTACCTAGCTCAGCTTGCTTTTTCAGCTGCAATAAGAAGAAATATGCATATAAAAGTTAAAGTTCAGTTACTAAAATAAATCTGAATAAAACCTTGAACAAGTATAGTTTATGATTTTAAGAAATTCTAACATTTGTACATAAAGTTATAACTAAAGTTGTCAGTTGTGACTAAAGTTTATGCCTCATTTGTATATTATCTTTTCATTCAATAACTATTAATGTATGATTTATCATTTTCATTTGATGATAAACTGATTTCTCCAATTCACATCTTAGCAAAGAATTTCAAACTGAATTCATAGAAGTGTTAAAATTATAAACTACTTCTAGATGTTTATTGCTTTCAATAGCTCAAAACTTCCCCCTAGCATCAATAAGTATTGCATCCATATCTTAACTTTCTTATGCTGTATACATGACAGACATTGCTAATCAATCATGGCACACTTTTCCAAGGATTTACTGTCAATCTTTATTAAACAGTTTCTTACACAATGCAGAGCAGCACTTACCTGTAATCTCAGCACCCTGGAAGGCTGAGGTTGGGTCACAAGTTTGAGCAGTTTAGCATGATTCTGTTTCAGAATTTAAAATGAACCATGAGTTTAGCTTAGGCTGCAGGCCCTGAGTTCAGAAAAGAAAGTTTCAGTTCAGAAAGAAAGAAAGAAAGAAAGAAAGAAAGAAAGAAAGAAAGAAAGAAAGAAAGAAAGAAAACAAAAAGTTCTTAAAGAAGCTGATGTTTATCAAAGATTAGATTCCATTCAAGATCAAATGGGTATGCCTTTATAAATTTGAGAAACATTATCACAATCAACATAAAGATTACAAGCATGAATGTAAATATTTGTAGAGATAATACATTCTTTGAAATCCTGTAGGATGAGGATTCTTACAACTTTTATCATTGTCTAAAATTACAAATTGAGAAAACTACAACAATTTCACCACTACTGCCAACAACACTGAGCATTCATTTTGAAGCTAGCAGATAAAATGAAGATAAATACCACACCAGGATTTATTAAACAACCAAATAAGCTGTAATAGACCCCTGATGAACAAGCCAGCTGACCTCTCCAATATAAGGCATATACTCCAAATAAGCCTTTGACTTGACGGTTGTTAAGGTTTAGCCTGTTTGAGGGTGAATAGTTTTCCTTCCTTATCTGTGGGAAGTGGGGGGCTACCCTTTGCCCTTCAAGGGAACATATGCAGAATTTGAGAGGACTGATGGAAGAAGAGAAAGGGCTCCAGTGGCCCCTTTGGCCTCCTACTTAGTTAGACAAAGGATTTGCTGAGCTGGACCAAGAGAATCTAAGAAATGATAGGGATGAAGCAAGAAAAGGGATCTTGGTGCATATAATGAGTCACTGGAAGTGTGGGTGAGGACGAGATGGCAGGTGACAGCCTGGGCCTGGGGACTCAAGTGTACGCAAGCTCTGTGCAGCATTAGTCATGGAGTCAGTGTGCTCCAGGGCAGAGCCAGCACAGGGACAAGGATCCGCTTTTGCCTTGGTTTCCTGAATGACAGCCCAAGCTTAAACTAGACAAGTAAGGAGATAAATTACATGGATTAGACTTGATCATAAATAAAGGTGATGAGTGAAAAAGAAAAAAAATAGTGGCTGACAGCCAAGAGCTAGCCTGGTATTGATACAGAGGGCAAGCCTACCTCCTGACCTGATAGATACCTGACAATGCAAGTTTGTGTTCCCTAAAATCGAAGGATGAATTTTAGGAATGATGATGGTTAAGAGTAGGAAAAACTCTATTGAGAAAGAAAGCTTCTGCCTAAGAGACAGAAGGAGGACCCAAAAACAGGAGACCCAGGATTGCTTTATCAGAGGTTATTTATGGAACAAAGCCAGGAGGTGAAGCAGGTTTAAAGTGGGGACTACTAATAAGATTTTTAAAAAGATAGGCAAACTATGATCAACCAATAAGATTAATATGAATTGAAGGAGAATCCAATGGGAGAAGAAATCACATAACAAACACAAGAATTTTTAGTTGAGGGGTCTTTTCCTGAAAGGGGTAGGTTAAGATCTTGGTCCTCCACCCAGGAGACTGAAGCCTACTTAGAATGTCAAGCACTGCTGTTTATCCTACAGGGCTGGTGGTAATGCTATTCCTTTGGTAATGCTGACCTTCATATTGGCTCCTTCTGTGTAGGCTTTTCAAGGACCAGCCCTGTCTGACTGCCTGTAAAATGTCTAACTAGCTTACACACCTATAACAGTATTAGCAGCTAGCTGTGCATGTTGCTTTAAACTGGCCTACTCCCCATGACAAAGGCTTGGAATTCTCTTCTTTCGCAGAAGCATTTTCATAGAGCATCAACACTGAGCAAGATAGCTCCATAGTCCTGATGCATTAAATAACCTCACTCTGAAAAAGACTGTTTTACTATAGGAGGCTATAGAATGAACCTTTCCCTCTGCCACTGGCCTTCTTGCTCTTCCACCTTCTTCCAAGGAACCATGCAGCAAGAAAGTGCTCACCACACGTGGCTCCTCAGCCTCCAGAAACAAATACATTTCTATTTGCTAAATGCTCACCTGTGAGATTCTATATGAGTACCACAAATTGGACTCCAACAACACCCAACTCTAGAATTTACTCCACTTTCAGAGAATTCTTAATGCAAAATCTCAGTTTCTTAAGCTTTTTCAAAATCTTAATCTCTCTTCCTATAGCTATGTCACACACACCCCAGTTCCTGTATCAAGTCCCTTCTTCCAGCCTTCTGCTGTATTTCTGAGCTCCACAGGAAATGCGTTCTCTCTCTAGGCAACCCAAAATAATCCTAAATTGTCAGCCATAAATACGTTGCTGGCGATCTTTAGCTTGAGGTCATAGATGGGAAGCTTATGGATTCTGACAGCTATTTCCTTCAGTGATAGGACATAGTTGACAGTCTGAAGTTAATGAAGATTTTTTGAGGGAGGGATAGGCCACTTCGCGCTGGTGCTCTGTCCGGTTTGCACTGTCCTCTGAATGGTACATGATTGTTAGCCTACTGAGGCTAAAGATTCAAGAGCAAATTTGAATATAGCTCCTAATGACAAATTTCAAATTGCTCATGACCAAATTAATTGCATGTCATTGACTGTTGCTTATAGAGGTACTTGAACTACTACAAAATATTCTGTCATTGAAATTTAGTCTTAGAGCAATTTAAAAGCATGAATACATCTAACCTTGGCAGACAGGGGTGATGGCTTTTATTCCTGTCTACCTGAATGTGTCTCAGTCCTCATTTCCATAATACACATATAATAAATATAAATTGGTTTTCTCTGCAATGTATAAATACCCAAAATATACTTAAAGTTTGCAATGGTAGTGACATGGAAGTTTTTTGTTTTTTGTTTTTTGTTTTTTTTTTTAGAAAGGAATGTCCAGGCAGGCTGGAAACTATGGCCATTTTTATCCAATTTAAACCTCATTTGCATGTAAACGACCCACAAACTCTTGTCCTAGCATATTTCATTTTTATCTGTTTCCCAGGTCCTAACATGGATAGTTAAATATGAATTAAGTTAAGCTAGAGTGTCTTCACTCTGTCTTTTTCTTGTAAAGGCTGTTAGAGTTCTCTTTGATGCTCTGTCTGGCACTTGCCATCAGCCTTGCTCTCCGACCCATTCTCCAAGACCCAGTCGAAAAATAATCTGCACTTCTGTCAGGAAACAGACTCCCAATGCTTTCTTCCCCAGGTCCCCCACTACCACCACTCTGCATTTCCTTTGCTTCATACATAGTTCTGACTAAGTTCTTTGTTCACATGAATTTCTCCTGTTTTTTCTAAAATTCGATGACAACATCTGCCGAATTTAAACTTTATTCTTCCTGTACTCCTCTCTCTAAAAGTAGAAAAATATTGAAGGGATGGAATTATGTCAAGAATTGCTTTTACTCGAGGATGGTAAAATACCTCATCGATAAGAGCTATCTGCAATAACACAGCCAAACCACTTGAAACTGATCTCAGATTCTTTTTGGAAATAATACCACACAAATTAAAGAATAAGGTACTGAAAAAATAAATAACAAGAATGGTTTATAAGAAGCAAGCTTGCTCTTCACATCAGCAATTCTTGACTTTAAAGCCTAGTAAGTTCTGCAAATTTTTTAACCCTTCATCAGTAATATCACCTTCTTTTTCGAAGGAGGAAACATTTAACCATAGAGATTAAATACATTTAAAGAAGTTATTTTATTGTCCTCCAGATTTTCAGACTATCTAAAAACCTCAAAGGGGAAAGTAAACTATTACCAGTGGAAACTTTGTGTAGTCACATTAGTTTATGCACCAGAGTCCCCCAAGTAGGACATGGAAGGATGTCCTGCTAATGGGTAAAACCATATGTCTGCTTCTCCCTACAGAACTCACAATGTTTAGATTAGTGTGAGCTTATGTGGATTTAGACAGGCTGTCAAAACAGATCTCCTTTGTTCAGGCTTTGGCTTTGAAGCCAAGAGCACCACTAGGAGTGTCAAGCCACCAGGGCGTGCCCTGATGAAAAGTCCTTGGAATTATTTTTGTGAACTTCCAGCTTACCACCTACTAGGAGGGTGAAAAAGAAATGTTTTCTGACCCCCAGAAGAGGACATATACTACATGATTCCAGTCATATGGGTTCCTAGAATGGCAAATTAAGAGAAATAAAGTAGAACAGATGTTACTAGGGACTGGGGGAAGGGAAAATAGGTACTTATTGTTTAAGAGGTTCAGACTTTATGTTTGAGAGGAGGAAGGAATTATAGAAAGAGGAATGGCAAGAGCTATGTATCATGAGTATAGTTAATGCTCCTTAAATATACACTTAAAATGGTTACAATGGAAAATTTATCTTACTAAAATTATATTATACGGTGACTAGCTGAAAAGGCAGACAAATAGATAAATAAAATACATGTTTTAAAAATAAAGAGTATTGAGGTATAGAAAAAACAATTTCCTCCTCTTCCAGTTGAGAAGCAAAGGGCAGACAGAATCAGTGGCCAACCTCCATACCAGACATACTGACCCACCAGAGTCCACATGCAAACCTACCTAACCCATAAACTGTGGGCTTATTTCTGATGCCTGGGTTCATGTGGCCTGTGAAGATAAGGGGCCAGACTAGAGAAGGTACAGGGTCACCTACACACAACTCTCAGGGAATGGCAGAAATAAATCGGCCTGCCATAGTTCATCTTTTCCCACTGGTGATGATTCTGGACACGTGCGACATGATGACCTAATGCTCCTTGTTGAGAAAGAGTTCTCGCTGCCTACACTCATGTACATTTTTGGCATTATTGGCATCCTGTCCTTCCCACTGTCAATCTTTTCATGGTGCTTCATGAGATCACCTGTCACATAAATAACTTAAACTTCAAATCTTGGCCTCAGGTCCGTTACTAGGAGAATGAGTCGGGGAGTATGAAATGTTGACATGGAATTCCATGATGAAAGAAAGATTCTTGGCATGTAGCACAGGGACTTCCCTGGCAGATAAGCAGAGACTATGTTCACTGGAGGTTGCCTGGCCTTCCTGAAGCCTGAAACCAGCAAAGGTGCTTGACTGTGTGGGCCAGAAAGAGGGGACCATTCTTAACATCTATCCTTCCTAGGGGGAGGAAGGGGGCCCAAAAGTAACCAAATGAGAGGTCATAGTCACATCTGCAATTGATGATAACTATTATCAAGGTACTAGTAGTTTTTTAAAAACTGCAAAGTTATACAGTAAATGTCAAATCACTTTTAGATATTTGACATACCAAAAGGTCAACCAAACAACATGTCTTTATACTTACTATAAGAGGTTTTACGATCTTTACATCTCTTTTCTTCTGCTTCTTCCCCGAGGAAACTGGAATAGATGAGGGGAGTGGTGTTGGAAGTGAAATATAAGTAGAGAAAATATGAAGTAGCTGACTGTAGCTTCCATCATCTCCCTACCCCACACCCATGTTGGGTCTAAGCCGGAGGAAGGTGGAAGTTTTCACCTAGAGGAGGCACTGGGCTACTTGTATGATACGAATGAGAAATTCTAGAGACTAGCTTGAGATTTTACCCAAGCAGTAGGGAAATTCAAGTTCATTTGGATGGGTGACCAGAGCAGTTGTGAGAAGGACTGTGCTGATTTGATGCTGCATTTGATGGATTATGTTTCATTCAACAAGCTGATGACAAAAATGTCTTCTCGATTTTGATTTTTAGGAAAAAAATAAGTATATATTGCCTGAGGATAATATTGAACAAAAATGATAAGGAGTGACACCAAAGTTGATTACATCATCTTGCACAATTGTCATGGTCTGAAATCTCTCAGTACAATCTTCTAGCCCTCATATCTGGGATCTACAGCAACAGACTCATTTAAACTCATATGGAAAATATTTAAAAAAAGAAATATTGAGTCTATCTGGGCTGAACATGTGCAGATTATTTAAAATCAAATTGTTACTTCCTAAAAATACAGCATAGTGGCTACTGACATAGCAGCCCCATTATGCTAGGTCTGATAAGTAATCTAGAGATGAGAAGGCCTGGTGTTGAGGCAGCACTACAGAATTTGACATCATCCTTTGAGCATCTGGAAACAGTCTTGCAGTAAATTCCTCCTTGGATAGCAGGGAGGACTGTATTATCATTGTGTCTTTTACAATAGTTGTACTAAAGGAAAATGATTGAATTCTCTTTTTGTTCAAAGATTCAATCAATTTTCTATAGCATATTTAATGAGCATGTGTTGGTTACATAATAAAAAAGAATATTAAATATGGAGGGTTGTAGAGTATGTGGGGCAATGGGAAAAAATGAGAATCAAGTTGTGTCATATTCTAGTGCAAACTCTCAGTGTTGAATGTGATGATGAAGATATCCCTAAATGCCCAGCTGAGAAGGTCTGCTAATTAATTTTCTTCTTCTATAGTAATTAAAGACCTTTAAAAGTCATGATTTCTCCTCTTTAATTAGATGCAATGATTAGAAAGTATTTTATATTACACAGCACTTTCCCCTAATTGCTTCCATTCCTCACTTACTTTAATTAATTTTTGTGAAATGATAGAGTTTTTGCCTTTAGGTCTTTGTTTAAGTGTGTGTATATGTGTGTGTATGTGCTTGTGTGTACAAAGAAACATGTTGTTCTTCCCCTGATTTTGCCCAAGAACAGTCTTGAGGTAAGAGTCACAGAAAAAGTATGCTGAACTTAATATGAATCTTTTTACCAGGTCTTGTTTCTGTTGTCTTATTCAAGGTGTGTTTATAGTTCTGCCTTCATCACTTTTCTTAAAGCACATGAGAAGCATAGACTTCCAGGGTATTTTCAAATTTCTCCTACCATGTGTTCACCTGGTAACTAGCGAAAGCATCCCACTACTCCAAACCTTTGCATTTAAACTCTGAAATATCAGACTACTCATTTCACATTTTTGTGTAGCTCTGGAAGAACCCAGGGTCTTGCATGTGTACATGGTACTGCTACCAAACAAACTCCCTAATCCCTTATTTCATGCTTTGATGACCACTGGCAGCAACTGCCTTCTCTAATGAAAAATGCTGAGCTTGGCAGTGACCCAGTTTTCCACACTAAGGCAGCTTCTAAGGAAGCCTCTATTCACAGCTTCATTTCTGTTTTCACCTGGAACCTGCAGTGATTTCACCCACAGAATTTCATTTGTCTATCTTCAGACTCTCATCACTGTTTAGAAAACATTGCTTATTTTGGCTCCTTGAAAGAATCATGAATTGTGTAGGGGTCTCTTTGTTAGGCAAAGACAAAAGCCTGTGTAGTAGTCACCATGGATGACTCAAACCAAGTGGCTCCTTGGGCTTTTCCACTCCCATAGAAGCACCAATTTCTCATTCTGTATAGTTTCCCATTTTATTTTATTCACCTTATATTGTCATATACATGTTTTATTCATGTGTGCCTTGTCATTTTAGAGAAATTGTAAATTCTTCAAAGGAAGGACTCACATCTGCATATCTGTCTACCACTGTGGAGGTCAGAGTACTTGCTCAAAAAAACTAACTGAACTAACTTTAATAATTCCATGGTCAGGGCCAGGGATTTAGCTCAATGGTTCCGGCGCCTGTCTTGCAAGTGCAAGGACCTGGGTTTGATCCCTGGTGACCACATACCTATGCTGGGTGTGGAGACTCACGCCCAGCAGAAACCAGTATCACATACCACAGTGCCGGGCATAGTGGCTCACGCCTGTAATCCCAGCACTCGGGAGGCAGAGGCAGGAGGATTGCTGTGATGAGTTGGGGGCTGAGCTCAAGGCCAGCCTGAACTACAAAGCGAGACCCTGTCTCAAAAAACCTAAAAATAAAAAATAATTAATAATTTCATGGTCAAAGCACAGGGTTGTAAAGCAAACATCTTTTCCAAAGAGTATGATTGTTGCCAAAGTCACTCTACTTGTTTACTTCATTAGGGAAATACTCTTTATAGTAACTATGAGTTATTTTTCACAGATATGATTAACAATGTGTCTGTAGTCTGGGTCTTCAGGTCAACAGCATAGGTACCACCGGGATATTTTAGTGATAAAGAATCTTGGACCTTACCCAAGACCTACTGAATTACTTTATATAAATGAAAAAGATGTTTAAGAGGCTTATAAATACATTAAATCTGTGAAGTCCTGCAAAATAAAGCAGGTATCTTCTGCCAATACCACCACTCTCACTGCCTCTATTAGCATCATAGCCATTGTGTTAATTCTTCTTTAAAAGTTTTGTAGAATTCAGCAGTAACACCATCAGGACCAGGGATTTTCTTTGTCTGTAGGTTATTTATTACATTGTCAATTTTTCACAGATTGATATTGGGATGTTTAATATTTTTATATCTTCTTTGTTCAACCTTGGAAATTCATATGTATCTAGGAATTGATTTCTTCTATGTTTTCCATCTTTTTGGAGTATAAATTTTCAAAGTAGGTGTTTATTGTCCTCTGGATTACTGCTATATTTGTGGTGATTTCCTCTTCTCATTCCTAACAGCATGAATTTCAGCCTTTTCCTTCTTTTGTTTGATAAGGTTGGCTAAGGGTCTGTAAACTTTGTTTATCCTTTTAAAGAACCAACTCTTCAATTTGTTGATATTTTGTATCATTCTCTTAGTCTCTATAGCATTGATTTTTGCTCTGATTCTTATAAACTCCTTCCCAGTATGAGCTTTGGGTTTGTATTGCTCCTCTTTTTCTTTTTTTCTTTTCTTTTCTTTTTTTTTTTTTTTTTTTTTTTTTTTTTTTTTTTTTTTTTTTTTTTTTTTTTTTTTTTTTTTTTTTTTTTTTTTTTTGAGACAGGGTCTCGCTTTGTGGTTCAGGCTGGCCCTGAGCTCAGCCTCAAACTCACATCACAATCCTCCTGGCTTTGCCTCCCAAGTGCTGGGATTACAGGCGTGAGCCACCATGCCTGGCACTGTGGTATGTGGTACTGGTTGCTGCTGGGGTGAGTCTCCACACGCAGTATAGGTATGTGGTTACCGGGGATCGAACCCGGGTCCTTGTGCTTGCAAGACAGGTGCCAGAACCATTGAGCTAAATCCCCAGCCCTGCTCCTCTTTTTCTAATAGCTTGTGTTTTAGCATTAGATTATTTATTTGAGCTTGTTCTGTTTTCCTCGTGTAGACATTGATTGCAAGAAATTTTCCTCACAGAACTGCTTTCCTTGTATCCCATAAATTCCTTTATGTTATACTGGGGTTATTTAATTTAAAAAACTGTTTAATTTCTTCTGTGACCCATTTATTGTTCAGCAGAGTGTTGCTCAATTTCCATGTATTTATGAGGTTCTTACAATTTCTTTTGCTATTCATCTCCAATTTCAAGGCACTATGGTCTGACAGTATAGAGGAAATAACTTCAGTTCCTTTGCATTCACTTAAACATATTCTATGAACTAAACTGTGGTCTGTTTTAAAGAATGACCCATGAGTGCTGAGAAGAATGTGTATTATGACTTTGTAGGGGGAAATATTCTGTAGGCATCAATTAAGTACATTCATACAAAAGTTTGGTTTAGATCAAGTATTTCTTTATTGATTTTTTTTGTCCAGTTGATCTATTTGTGACAGCAGAGTATTGAAGTCCCCTACTACTATTGTATTAGTGCTTATCTCACTTTTAATCTTCATTAATATTTGTTTTATATAAGTACGTGCATTAGAATTTGGTATGTAAATATCTATAAATGTGATTTCTTTCCCTTGGATTGCTCCTGTTGTGAGAATGTAGTATCCTTCTTGTCTCTCTTAATAAGTTTGCATTTGAAGTCTATTTTATCTGCAAATAGGATAGGCACTCCTGCTTTTTTTGCAGTTTCCTGTCGCATGAATAATTGTTTTTCATCCTCTTTCTTTGAGTCTATGGCTTTTTTTCTGAATTAGGCATGTTTCTCCTTCTTCTTCTTCTTCTTCTTCTTCTTCTTCTTCTTCTTCTTCTTCTTCTTCTCCTTCTCCTTCTCCTTCTCCTTCTCCTTCTCCTTCTTCCTTTTTTTTGAGACAGGGTCTCACTTTGTGGTTCAGGCTGACCCTGAGCTCAGCCTCACAGCAGTCCTCCTATCTCTGCCTCCTGAGTGCTTGGATTACAGGCATGAACCACTACTCCCGGCACTGTGATATGTGGTACTGTTTGCTCACGCCCAGTATGGTATGTGGTTACCAGGGATCGAACCCAGGTCCTTGTGCTTGCAAGACAGGCGCCAGAACCACTGGGCTAACTCCCCGGCCCAGGTATGTTTCTTGTATGCAGCAAATTGTAGGATCTTGCTCCTTAGTCCATTCTGTCAGTCTGTGTCTTTTACATAGTGCATTGAGACCACTGATATTTATCATTATGACCAATATGCACTGATTACAACCTGTCATGGTGTTTTCCTTTCCTTGGCTCTTTTATATATTCATTTATTTATTTTTGAGACAGAGTCTTGCTTTGTAGTTCATGCTGGTCTGAACTCAGCCTCAAACTCAGCAATCCTCCTGTTTCTGCATTTCAAGTGCTGGGATGACAGGTGTGAGCCACCATGCCCAGCACTGTGGTATGTGGTACCAATCACTGGTTGGAGTGAATCTCCATGCCTGCCATTGTTATATGTGGATGCCAGGTATCCAACCCAGGCCTTTGCACTTGCAAGGCAGGCAGCAGAACCGCTGAGCTAAATTCTGGCCCCTAGCCCTTTATTTTTCGCTTTTACCCTTTACAATTCAGCTTCTTGTCTTGCCATTGGTGTGGGTTTGTCACTTTCATTATTTTTTCCAAGATATTCTTTATGATTTTTTTTTTTTTTTTTTACTGCAGCCTTTGTGTTTGTGAAGTTTTTCAGGTGTTCTTTGTCATGAAAATATCTTATTTCTCCACTGATTTTGAAAGATAGTTTTGCAAGATACATCAGTCTAGGTTGGAGATTGTTTTTTCTACAATACTTGAAACACCACTCTAGACTCTCCTTGCATTGAATGTTTACATTGAAAAGTCTGCTATGATCCCAATGGGCTTCTCATTGCATGTTTTGTTTTGTTTTTTTCTCTAACTACTTTCAGTATTTTGGGGTTTTTTGTTGGTTATCTGGAACCTTGATAATTATATGCCTAACTGTAGAATTTTTTTTATATCATGGCCACTAGGAGTCCTCTATGCCTCACTTATCTCACTTATCTCTATATCCAATTTTTTTATTTTTCCTGTGAAGTTTTCTGCTATTATATTTTTGAATAGGATTTTTTTAGGTCTTTCATGCTGTCTGATTCCTCAATGACTCCAATCAGTCTAGCAGCAGCAGGCAAACAGGAAACTGTTATCCCTCTTCTGTAAAATGAGAGCAGTGGAGAGGAGAAGAAACCCAATTTTGGACAGATTCAGCACCAGAAGAGTGGACATTTTTAAAAAGAGGTCAGAACAAAGAAAAAGAATAACAACCGCAACAACAATGAAAGAAAGCTAAGAACACTACCAAAGTGGCCCTTCACAATGTGGATCTATTGTCACCTATAGATAATACAGGTAAAATAGATAATATAGCATGCAGCTCAAAGTTGGTTAGTCACAGGGAGAGAGCTGTCATCCCTTTCTAGGTTCTGAGTATAACGCCTGAGTTGAGCTCAATGAGCCCCTACAGGCTTGAACTATGCAAGAGTCCAGGATCTTATGTGGAACTGACTCCACCAACTCAACAACGACTGTAGTCAACTGGATTCCTTTACTCTTCTAGTATTTTCTTCCATGTGGTGAACTGGGAGGAGGAACTAACTGATGGCCTCTGTCTAGGTTCCAGTACTGCAGCTGCACTTATTCAGTGTCCACAGACAAGCAAGTGATGTCTCTGGAGGCTCTTCCCCATATATCAGTTGTGTCCATTTTGGCCCACAAAGAAATGGAGATTCCAAGGCCTTCTGGTTTCACCCTGGTTGTAGAAGAGCTGTAGGCCCATTTGCTGGTCAACCCAGCCCTCTTCTTGCTGAAACTCACTTCAAGACCTCTGCCACACTCTCCTTGCCCATTCTGTCTCCTCAGGCCTCTGGTGTAGTCCCAGCAGCAGAAAAGCTACAGGCCTGGGCCCTGGTCAATGACGCCAAGCCCCCTTGTTGCACTGTGCCATGCCTGCCTGATCTATCTCTGTGGGCCTCTGGTATGGTCCCAGTGGCAGCAGGCTTGACAGCAATTCTGAAAAGGGTGCGACTAATGTCTGCAGCACAACTCGATGTACAACTGGCAGAAAACAACTCCTTTTATCAAAACCTTAGAGTCAAAAGCCTATTGCCTGTGAGATTAGTACTTTTAATGAATTTTTATTTTAAAAAGCAGCTGCCATTTACAGCCAAGTAATAACATATTAGAAAAACAAGTATTTTAAAGTTTTATGTATTTGATGAATTTATTAGGTATATTTGAAAATCCATAGTGACACAAAAATTAAAATGAAATATGACTTCTGATAATTCTCCCAAAATGCTGAGAACTGAACTGTCTTACATCTATGGGGAAGTGATGGGTCCAGCTTTTAGTTACAAATATTCTGTTGTATTAACAGATTTTTGCAAAAATTTCAAGTGTAGCTCAAAAAATTTATCCAAGGAAAATAGTGTATAAACTAATAGAAATGCTTCAAATTGTTTTCTTATTAAAAAATTAAAAATTTAACCCAGATTTTAGAATTGCCTATTAGCTATGAAAGTAAAATCTCATTCACTGTTAGATACTTCACAAGGAATTTTTTCACAGCTATATTTTCTCCCCTTAGAAAGCTTGCTTGCTGGGCCTGGAGTTAGCTCAGTGGTTCTGGCACCTGTCTTGGAAGCGCAAGGACCCAGGTTTGACCCCTGCATACCATCCTGGGTGTGGAGACTCATGCCCAGCAGCAACCAGTACCACATACCACAGTGCCAGGCATGGTGGCTCACACCTGTAATCCCAGCACTTGGGAGGCAGAGGCAGGAGGATCGCTGTGATGTGAGTTGGAGGCTGAGCTCAGGGCCAGCCTGAACCACAAATTGAGACCTTGTCTCAAAAACAACAACAAAAAAAACAAAACAAAACAAACAAAAAAAAAAAGCTTGCTTGCTAATTTTTACAATCCCTAGTACAGCTTATATAAATGATTACTGGAGAAGGCACTGAAACTCAAATTTTTGAAAATTAATTGAGAGCAGCAGGACTAAAATTTTAGAATTCATTGTATTTAAAATTAGATTTCAGTCATTCATGTATAATCAGGTTTTGTCCAATGCATTTTAATTCCTAGTACTTATTGTTAGTTCCTGTCATGGTTCTCTCTCATTTAGTACCAAGTAAATATTTAGAATCAATTGTTTTATGTTCAGGACCTCAAGATAAAGGATAACTCAGAAAAACATAGGTTGACATTTCTGGTATTCAGAACAATGGCATCATCATTATAGAGAAATGTGAATGCTTCATGAGAAAAGGCTTCTGATCCCTCTGTCCTTCTCCCTAAGCCCAGCCACATTAGCAAAACCATGACTGCTCAACAGAAATGAATGGGGATGCTGCAAATCTGAGTGGATTTCCAAAGAGCCCTCAACACTTGACTGAGTTCAAAGTGAGGACAGTGGGAAACACAGACAATGGCAGGGCCCTGTCCCTAAGGTAACAGCTTCTTATTATCTTACACACATGTGCCATATCTGTTTTCTCTTTCCTTTAGTCATAGATCTTGAAATGTTTAATTACCACACAGCTTACCAGGCAGAGGACTGTGTTTTTGCTTTGAGAAGGCCAAGAAGCTCCAGGGTGATTACACAGAGTAGTGCAAGAATGAAAGGTGGTTTTCTAGATGTTCCCAAAAGACAGTGAGCAGAAGGATCGAAAAATGTCTGGCAAGTGAAAACAAGAGAGAAACACAGTAGCCTCAGGGAATAATGAACAAAGCCCAGATGGGAAGAACTTCACCAGTGATGCTAGTGCTGATAGTAATAACTCAGACAACACTATGCCTGTGGCTATTGAAAGCTAACACAACCTGGCGTTATGGACACCATTGGCATTTAGATACAGTCCTCAAGAGAAAGGGAGTAGGGGGCCGGGGATTTAGCTCAGTGGTTCCGGCACCTGTCCTGTAAGCGCAAGGGCCCGGGTTCGATCCCCGGTAACCACATATAATACTGGGTGTGGAGACTCACACCCAGCAGCAACCAGTACCACATACCACAGTGCTGGGCGTGGTGGCTCACACCTGTAATCCCAGCACTTGGGAGGCAGAGGCAGGAGGATCGCTGTGATGTGAGTTTGAGGCTGAGTTCAGGGCCAGCCTGAACCACAAAGTGAGACCCTGTCTCAAAAAACAAAAAACAAAAAAGAGAAAAGGAGGAAACAGAGAATCTCTGATTTCATGAAATTAATTTCTTATCTTTTAAATAACATATTTGATATTAAGTTCTAAAATATTAAAGTTTTAAGTGTAAATATTTATAAATTCTTATATGTCTTATTTTGTAGTCTGCCACTTGTACTTACTATGCAAAGCAATTGGTAGGTGGTAGAAGATGATGTAGTTAATATTTTATAATAATAACCAGTTGTTAGATTATTTATTATATTCATTCAATTGCCATTCTGTCTCCCATATTTAGATAATGTCTGACATAATGAGTGCTCAAATATTCATAAATATAAGTTGAATTATTCCATTTTACTTATTTTGGCATTATATGAATAAACCATTCTCAACAATTACTGTAAGTAAATTTAAAAATTGTCCCCCTTTTGTTTGATATATGGAGAAAATGTCTAAAATTTCTGTAAACACCACCAACTTCTACATCAACACATCCAATGAATACATATGTTCTCTATTAAGATCTATTTTGTAAGAAGGTATTATTTTCAATAGTGATATTCAATAACATCTGCTTTTGCAAGGTATTTTAGTTGCAGTTTGCAGTTATCCTAAATTTTAATCTGGTAATATACACAGGTCACTTCCAATCTCCTCTCTGACCTAAGACCTATTGCATGTTGTACTAGTTTTTCATATAGCATTTATTTATTTTTACTTATGTATGTATAGTCTTCATTATGTCCCAGGTGTTGAGTTCTCACTGCAGGATCAGCAGAATAGGGTTTATATGATTTAAGTAGTGAAAAAAAGTATGAAACAGAAATAACTGTTTGAGACAAGTGCCATTTGAATTGCATTAACCTTCTCCATGGGTAAAAGGTAGGAGGAGCGGGGGAAAGAGAAAAGAATTTGATTCAAAAAGTGGAACAAAGAATTTGGTCACTTATGCATAGGCCCTAGTTGGGGGAAGGGTAAAAAATTCCAACTTCAGAATGACTGTATCATAGAATACGGAACTATAAAAGCATGAATGCAAATGTCATGAGCCATAAATCTCCAGAAAGAACCTATGGAGGGAAAAAGATAACCTCATTTTCCTAAAATGTATCATAGAGAGGAGAGCTCTGTAATCACCAAACACTTTCAAACCTGAAGTTTCCTATCTGCTTCTCAGGAAAAACCACCTGGAGATCTGCACAGGGGCATTAGCAACAGATTGGACCACTTTGATGATTGTATACTTTAACAATTATTCAGAACCTTGACACAGGCTTCAGATTAATTTCATTGATTTTTCACAAGATTTACAGCTTATGGTTTTTTTAGGTATTTTATTTCCCAGTCCCATTTCCAGGTCTCAGTATTAGCCTGGACATCTTTTTCAGGAAGAGCATGGATGAGGAAAATTGATTTGCCCTCCACCCAGCACTGTTTCATCTGGAGCCAATACTAAAGAACACTTTTCAGGGCCGGGGATATAGCTCAGTGGTTCTGGCGCCTGTCTTGCAAGTGCAAGGACCCAAGTTCAATCCCAGGTAACCACATACAATACTGGGTGTGGAGACTCACCCCAGCAGCAACCAGTACCACATACCACAGTGCCGGGCTTGGTGGCTCACGCCTGTAATCCCAGCACTTGGGAGGCAGAGGCAGGAGGATTGCTGTGATGTGAGTTGGAGGCTAAGCTCAGGGCCAGCCTGAACCACAAAGCGAGACCCTGTCTCAAAAAAAAAAAAACAAAAAAGAATGCTTTTGAGTGTCAAACATAGTCACAGAACTGTTAACTTGGAAAAGCTAATTTACTTCATTAATGCATGATTATTTTATTCCCCAAATGACAACATTTAAAATAATTCAAATAAACCAAGAGATGGAATATTTGTCAGTGTTCCAGGAAGTCAGAGCATTTTTGTGAGAAAATATTCTAATCTCACAACCAAGCTAGTAACTCATCGGAGCAGGATTGTGACTGATTTTTACCAGTAAATCCAGGAAAAGAAATACCAACTCAACAGATCATTGTATAAAAAGAGATCTGGACTTTGAAAAGAATAATCACATGGTACAATATTCCTTCACCCCACTAAAGTAGTAGGTAGATTTACATAGGTTGAATTCAAACCCCAGTTCAGAACTGAGTCAAGCATATAATTACTGCCCTTCAAAGAAGATGAACCAAAAAATTGGTGTAAAAATCTATTTTGCAGTAAATTTACTATCCTGACCTACTTTATTTCAACCAAATATTTTACTAAAGGATAAGCTCTCAAGACAATGAAAATGCTTGAAAACAGTGAAAGGAGAAAGACCAGAAGAATATGAAAATACCACAACTGTAACCAACTCAAATACTGGCTTTTCAAGGGCAAGAAAGCTATAAAAGGTACTTTGTAAGATACAAAAGCCTTTCTCTTAAAAAGAGATTGACATGATTCAAAATGATAAGCAATAAGTTTTATCTTTTATAAAGAACTAGAATAAACAAATTCAGTTCTCAGCACAAAGAAATGATAAATATTCCATGAAATGGAAATGATATTTAGCATAACTAAAATGTACACTTTGTACACATACATTGAATTATCATTCTGTATTGCTAATATTGGTATAATTATTAAATGTCTGTAAAATAGCCCTAAGAACCATAAAAATGGAGTAGATAGAATGTTTTACAAGAGACTGTAAGTAACTTTTAAAACAATATTCTGGGGTGAATTCAACAGTAGAAGAAAAAGGAGCTCTGTCTTCTCTTTGGTAAAGACTCGAATCTAGGTTGGGGACTAGTCAGAAGTATCGAAGAGGGAATTCACCAATTTAGAAAGAGCTTCTACATGTGGTGAATATATTTTAAACAAGTTCAAAAAGCAAATAAGTTAGAAATGAAAACAGACATCTGATTTTGCAAGTAAAACAGCAGGCTGTCCCCCAATTAAACCAAGAGCTAAGAATCTTCCACTCTGTATGAACCAAGATCTTAGAAATAAAGACAAAGGTATCATTGGAAGAACTATATCATTTATTTCTTGAAAAAATAAAAGAACAGCTGTACACACATGTTAAATATGATACTCCATGGGAAATATTGAAACACAGCAGTTCTTGTTCTTTTTTTATTTTTCTGAGGGAAATTGCCTATAATATAAACGAACACCAATGCACTTTCCTTTTTGACACAATGCCATCCTCTATGCCATCCCACTACCTTGGCAGATGACATTTTTCAGAACCTTGAAACTATTCAAATGGGTGTTTTAAGCAATATTAAAGCTTGTTCAAGTCCTAACTTAAAGATTGTTACTTTCAGAGTATTATTAGAAAAGTGTGCCATTTTATCAGACAAAACTTCTGCAAATTTAATAGATAAGGATCTATTTCACGAACAGAACTGCCAAATAATGCATATTACTGAAGAAATATTTTTAGAAGTCTGAGGGAGTTCTGCAAACAATGAAGTCAGAGCTGATAAGGATATTAATGTACTTGCAATGCATATGATTCAAAAACAGCTGAAAATTGTCCGCATTTTCAGAAGCTCAATGGGCAAAAGTCTTTCAAATTTTGGCAAAAATAACTAGAACAGAATATACACGTTTCACAACTCATTGTTCTATATTTTTGCTTGAGTTTCTTATTTGATTTTTTTAAGATTGAAGCCATTGAAGATCTTGTGCGAACTGTGTTCCCTTCCTGAGATATTTCAATTTACCCAGCATGTGATGAGAAAGACATTTTTGAATAATGTTAAATCTTGCTCAAAAATTTCACCATCTTTATCATTTTCACTATTCTAGAAAAGTAGAAAAAGGAAACAGTATTAAAATGGAAATTGCCCAAGCAATCAAATTCCTTTGAGCTCCCTCAGTTGTATATTCTACTCTAATCTTCCAGACCTATACTCTTCCTGCAGGCACTCAGAGGTCCCCGCCTCATGAACTACACTGCCATGTGTGTGCAATAAGGGATAAATCGATCAGCACCTGACTACAGTCTCCCACACACTGATATAATTAAATGACATACAGCACTAACTCTAGCCTCAAACATCATTAACACATACAGGTTCATTTTTTCCCTCATTTCTCCATGGATCTGTATATTGTGTTATCTGCACTTCACAAAAGGGAAAACTCAATCAGCCATGGTGGCACATGTCTGTTAATTCCTGGATTCTGGGAGCCTGAGGCAGGAGGATCTGGAGTTCAGTCTCAGGCTGCACAAAATGAGGAGACCCTATCTCCAAGTAAAAAATAAAGGGATTTGGTGATATAGCTCAGTGTGAAGGTACTGGGTTAATCCTTAGTAGGTGAAAGGGAAAAGGAGAAAGAAACAGACAGACAGACAGAGACAAAGAGAGAGAAAACTGAGTTAATTATCCTGCTCAAGTTTAACTATTACTAAGTATTTGAACCAAGGCTAGCAAAAGAAATTCATACTTAGAAAAATAATGCCCTCAAAAATTTTGACAAATTAACTGCAGTCATGTTTCACCAGCACTGGATAGCTCTTCAAAACTGAAATTCCTTTTCACTTAGTGGTATAATCCATAGTACTAGGGCCAAATTCGTTAGCCCAAAGTGCTAGGTGCTCAGTGATATCCAAGGTGCGTCTCTCCTTCAAGGATTTTGTCACATTGAAAATTGCTACTCTGTGTTTATTGTGTGAAACATGAGATAATATGAGATAATAAGAGAACACATAATCCTTTCAAAGACCTGGCCAAAACACGCCATGTTTGTCTTGAGAGTAGAGTGCTAAGATAAGAATGCACAGGTTTTCAAAATCACAGGCACTTCCATTATTCCCTGGTTGTCTTTATTATGAAAAATGAACTGAGGTCTTCAGGACTCACTGTGACTCTGACTGACTGAAATTTCCTCTGCAACTTTCTTCTAGTTGTTTCAATATGGGAGGTGGATACAAAAGAAGCTGGCAAATTAATGCATAGAGTTGGGTCTCACATATGCAGCACTGCCCAGATTGTGCATATGCATACTGTGTTCTCATTAGAATCTGGTGAAAAGAAAAGAACATAAAATAATAGAGCACATTGGCAATCTGTAGAGAAATGGAAATGATGAGGACCTTGTCTCTTCTAAATTCCTCTAAAAATATTTTTAGAAAGCAATTCCTGTTGATCTTTATTTTCACTGCTGTATGTTAGTTAAAAAGCTCCTCTGAATTGGTTCTTGTCTTTCAGCAGACATGACATACATATTTTCCTGAAGCCTGGGAAATTACATGCAGACCCCATGTGCTTTTTTTCATCCTGAAACCTACATTACAAGCACTTGATTTATGGGTCTTTTAAAAGTCCAGAACACCCAGAGATCTGCCAACTGACTTTTATTTATTATCAATTTTCTCTCGTGTGAGCTGAAGTAACTCCATCATTTATTCTTCACCATTACCATATTCACTATTATCTACCTGTATTCTTTTTCATTATGTGAAGTATTAATGTTCCTTTCAAATCCCTTTCTGCCTAGCGCTTCTCTTCATTTTACTTCCTCAGTTTTGCCTTTTATTTTGGTCGCTAAATTTTTATTTGCCTGGTGATTACCCTCAATTCCTTTTGTACGAACCTTAGATTTTGAACTTCAGCATAAATTCTCTATAGACCTATTTTAATTATCAGCATATGATAAGCATCATCATAATCGTAATACTCAGTCTCCACAGTCTATTGATTAGAGAGTCCAGCCATTTGATGTCAAAATGAAGACACATAACAAAAGATATAGTTTAAAAGTACAGAATTCCACATTGAGTATCTGGATTTTTCTGAGATCAAATTTCTCATTATTCAATATATAATGGAGTCAATTTTAATTGAATCCATCCAAGAAATATACCCGAATGACTAATGCAATGTGCATCTTTTGAAAGAAATGCCTTATAGTCCATCATGAATTTATGCAAAGCATGAATAATCAGTCATGTTCATTAAAAAAGGCTTATTAATCCCAAATGAATTATTTAAATACCACCATTGGCCATTTTATAATTTGAGGTGTCATACTGATCTCAGAGATGAATAAGAAAATGAAAGGGCTGTTAGTGCTGACAATAATTTCTAAAACACTGATGTTTAAAGCAAGAATTTTCAGAAGAATGAACATTTTTCTCATTATCTGGTCATCCCTAAACTGCTGTCTTAGTGTTTCCTCTACAGAGCTCATAAATATAACTTCCCTCTCAATTTAAAATTGACTTCAGAAACATTAAAATAATTTTTTTATTTAGGAAGGTCTTTTGCTGTAAGTCACAGAAAATCTCACCATGGTGGCTTGAGATTATATTTTGGCATGGTCATGGACGGGTTGTTTAGCAGTGACACAGAAGTTCAGTAATGTCACAGAGGTACAGGCACTTTTTGGCTTTTCATCTTTACTCATGGGCTTTCACCTTCCTGTGGTTTACATCATGGTCACAAGACAGTTGTTGTCTAGACTTCAGGTCCATCATCAGTCAAGAAAAAGCAAAGAATTATATTTATATCTTATTTCAAGAAAATAAATTTGATTCTGTCAAGAAATATAATTTCATTAGTAAAAACTGTAGCACATGACCAAATTAAAAATCTGTCAAAAGTGAGAAATTTATGATTTTAGTTTTCCTGTGCATCTACTAGAGAAAGATAAATATGAGTAGCACTGTAAATGACTTTGAAGCAAATGATCTGATGTATTTCCAGCTTGCTCTGATTTCAGGATCTAAAAGGAAAACAGTGACTACTAAATTCCAAAAAGGCAAAGAAATTGAAGATATAATAACAATCAAGTGTAAAATATATGTGCAAAGATTGGTGGAAAATTTTGGATGATAAATTTGAACAGATTCAAACCCTACTTTGAAAAACCAATTAAACTATGCTAATAAAATCAAATTTATTCCTGTAGATCACTATTTTCCCCTGGGCAATACATCAGAATCACTTGGGAAACTTCTCAAAAATATTAAAGCTAATTAGATCTGATTTTTTTTCAATGAGGCTTACACATTTTTACTTAAATTTTTAAAAGTGATTTTAAATTTCATCCAAGACTGAGAATTGCCTCTGAAGTTTACTGGAGAGAATTGCAAGTTTCAAAGCAAACCATTAATAGAGCCAATTATTCACAGATTTACTCAAATCATAAATATGTAGGCAAATTGCCTTCTCCAATAAATGTTCATTGCAGAAGACTCATATGAATCACTTGCTAATGGATGGAACTTGAATATGGATGTACATTTGAAACTTAAGCATCTCAAAATGTAAAAACATGTCATTATTGGTATTTTAATCCATTAATCTCAAAGACTAAAACTCAAAAATATACTAATGTCAATTTTAAATTACTTTCTTTACAGAATTTCTAATCAGAACTTGATAGGTTCCAAAATAAATTATATATGCAGTTGATTCATAAAAATTAAACATTTTATCTTTAAAGGACTATCTGTTCAAATATACTGTTCAAATTTTACTTTTGAAAGGATAAAGGGAAGAGTTAGAACCAATAACAAGAACTCCTAAGGGCTATAGGAATAAAAATTTGTTTCTCAGGTCAGGAATGGTGGCACACGCCTGTAATCTCAGCACTTGAAAGGATGAGGTAGGAGGATCACCATGAGTTCATGGCCAGCCTGGGTTTCATAGTGATCTCAGGGCCACCTTGAACTACAAAACAAGACCTTGTCTCAAAAGAAAAAAAGATCTATTTCTTTATTTTTTATTGAAATTTTTATTGATGCATTACATATACACATCATGATTGCAGTCAACAATGAAAATTTGTACCAGTATATGACACAACTTAATTCTCATTTTTACCCATATCCCTACCCACCCTACCACCCCCCATATACATAAACTTTGTTTCCTTACTTTTTTGTTATAATCTCATTCTTTTTCCCCCTTCACCCTATTTCACTTTGAGTATTTTCTATTTCACAATATATAACATACAATTCTAGAACTCATTTACATCTTTATTTTCTAATACCAGAGAAAAGATGTGATTTACATGTCTGTGACCTATTTATTTCACTTATGAGGATATCCTCAAGGTATGTCCAATTAAGTATAAATGATTCAAACTCATCATTTTTTATGGCAGAGTAATATTCTATTCTGTAGAAGAACCGCAGCTTTTTTATCCAGTCTCCAGTTCATGGACATTTGGGTTGTTTCCAAGATTTAACAATCACAAACTGAGCTGCTATAAACATGAGTGCACATATGTCACTGTGATATGAGTTTTTTAATTATTTTGTGTATATACCTAGCAGAGCGATGACTGGGTCACATGGGACCTCCAATCTTAGCTTTTTGAGGAATCTCCAAACCGATCTCCACAGGGGTTGTACGAGTCTACAGTCCCTCCAACAGTGGAGAAGGGTTCGTTCTTCTCCACAGCCTCGCCAACATATGTTGCTGGCGAATTCTGAAATGGCAGCCATTCTTTGTGGAGTGAGATGAAATCTCAGTGTTGTTTTCATCTGCATCTCTCGAATGACTAATGATGTTGAGCATTTCTTCATATACTTCTTAGCTGCTCTTACTTCTTCCTCTGAAAAGTATCTGTTCATTTCCAATGACCATTTTTGAATTGGATCTTTAAATTTGGGTGGACTGATTTTTTGAAGCTCTTTATGTATTCTAGATAGTAACCTTTTGTCTGAGGAATAGCTGGTAAAGATTTTTTCCCACGTTGTTGGTTGCCTTTTTGCTCTGTTGGTGGTTTCCTTTGCTGTGCAGAAGCTTTTTAAAAGAATGAGGTCCCATTTGCTGATTTCTTCTGCCAATTCCTGTGCCATAGAGGTTTTATTCATGAAGTCTTTCCCTAAGCCAATGTCTTCAAGAGTTTTACCTAACCTGTTTTGCAGCAGGATCAGAGTGTCTGTTTGAATATTTAGGTCTCTTATCCCCTTTGTTTTTAGCTTGGTACACAGTGAAAAAGCTAGGTCTAGTTTTAGTCTTTGGCAAGTTAAAGCTCAGTTTTTCCAGCACTATTTGTTAAAGAGGCTATCTTTCCTCCATTGAGGATTTTTGGCTCCTTTGTCAAAGATGAGGTGGCTCAGTGTATCTGGAGTAGTTTCTGGATCTTCTAGTCTACTCCATTGATCCTCAGGTCTGTTACTTTGCCAGTACCATGCAGTTTTTATCACGGTGGCTTTATAGTATAGTTTCAGGTTGGAGTTGTAATACCCCCCACCATGTCCCTGTTGTTTAGAATTGCTTTTGCTATTCTAGGTCTTTTGTGGTTCCAGATGAAAGTTTGGAATTTTTCCTCTAGTAGATCTATTTCTTTAAAAGGGTTGGGGGAAGGAAGAGGGAATGTGGAGAACAGGGTAGGAGTATTAGGAATTAGTCCTGGGCCCAGTCCACATTCCATTTTCAGGACTTAGTACTTCTCTTCACATATGCAGAGGAGAAAAGAACTATAGCAAGAAATGGAAATGATGTAGTAAACATATGGCATTTGCTACTTGAAAACTTTTGCAATTGTGTTTTCAATAACCTAGAAAGAGCCCAAGAACTTCCTTTGAAAATGCACATAACCTCATCCCTTTGGAAAAGAATTCAGCAGTTTTGAGGGTTCATCATAAAAACCCAATGGACAATTCTGAACACTGATTACCTGGATTTGCTATAGTTGCTCTCCATAAACAGGAAAAATATATTGTTGCACAATTTCAACCATTATAAAATTAGTTATATGCTAGTGTGTCTCTTATATTTTCCAACCATTGATCCTTTTGTCTTTGTTGAGAGAGAAACAAAATAATCATTTTTCCATACAACGAAGCTGTGTTTGAAGAATTCTTGTGGTTCCCTAAATTAGAGGTTACAAGTCATTTAAAGAGTGGATTGGATTCATATATAGGTGTTACTTAGCTTGAGCAATTTTTACATTTTATTTTTATGTGTCTTTTATTAGCACATGCTTGCAGCACATCACAATCACATTCACCACAAGCAGATGGTACAAGTACCTAACACCTGTACATTCATTCTTGTCCCTTACCCTTCCCATCTATCCCCTCTCCTTCCATCACTTGGTTACCTTCCGTTCACTATTTCCATCTCTTTCTTTCTTTTCTGTGCCCCATTTTGCTGCCCTTCCCCATGCTCCTTCTATCTCTTGTTTCCCTTCCCATTTGAAAAAGATCTGACTTCTTTTTATTGTCGCTTATCTTGCTCTTTATAGATCATATATGCTCTGTCGATTTCTGCCAAGCTTATCCTTGTATGTCATCCATGACATCACTCAGTAAGTTTGTGAAATTCTACTCTGTTTTATATTATCAAGGTAAGTCAAGAGTGCCAAGTAAATTCATCTGTATGCTCACTTTCATTATTTAAATCTTGTTGCCTGGAGAACTCTTGAAAAATGTCAGAATTGGATATAGGTTCAGTGGGGGGGGAATGCTCTAATTGAAGGATCATGTCTGCTCTGAATGCTGGGAATGGAAAGAGTTGAGCCCTTATTTGTGATTCCTGTGCTAATCAGTAACTGTTCAAGCACCTTTAAACCACTTCATTTCTACACTTGATTTTCTTCTACCTCCCTAACTTATCACTGAAACTTTCAAATATGATTCTAAGAATATGGTATAGATGACAAATGGAATAAAATGGGACAAAGCTTTCTATAGACCTAGAAAATAATATGCTCATTTGACTATGACTGCATATGTTGGTGTCTGTGTTCTGCAGTTAATATGCGACAGTTAATGCCACTAAATTCCTGAATATTCATCACATAACTGCAGACAACATCCAAGTATTCTGCAAGTCCTTTCAGAGTATTTTTCCACAAGTCTTATCCTTATCAAAGCTTTCCTTATTTATTCAAGTCCATTATCTGGCCCTTTATAACAATCTTTGAGTCTTCATCTTGATTTATCTGCTATATTTTAAGTTGCCTGCCAACATGATCAAGCTTCATCATTTAAGATATTTCACTTGTAATAAACAAGCCTAAACTAGACTTGCTGAAGAACAAAGAAACCTATCATCCCATGAAACAGAAGTGCAGAGGGAGATCATACTCTAGTGATGTTTATTTCAACCACGTTATGTTATCAAGGACTCAGCTTTCCACTCTTCACTTAGCTATGTGTCAGTTTTATCCTAAGGCTATTTCTCCCTATATCTTAAGGTATCTGCCATTGGAATTTGGGGTGCATACTTCCACAATCACATAGGAGATGGGATATCATCCTCTCTAGTGACCCTTCCTCAGAAGGCTTCAGAAAATGTTCCACTATACAACACTGTGTATATCCTTCTAAGCCCAGATGTCAGGACAATGCCATATGCTACATAGGGTCAGCCTGAAATCCAAACCAAACATAGGCAAAGACTGTGGAATGGCTTTAACTGATTTAGTCCACCACCTCTAGCTCCTCATAGTGCAGTCAGTATCCAAACCAGTTCATCTTTCACACTGGAACTGGCATAGAGTGATTATTAATGTGGCGGCAAAAATGCTCACTAACTGGCTTGACATTTATCTAAATGCTTGATGGGCTAATGATTTTCTATAGGCATTTTTGTTCTCTTTGGGCCTGCATCTCTGAGGTTACACTCTCCCCTCCCTCTACCTGTCTCAGTTCTAGTTGACCTTTAGCATTCATTTAAGTCAGTATTTTCTTTTTTTTTTTTTTTTTTTTTTAGGTTTTTTGAGACAGGGTCTCGCTTTGTGGTTCAGGCTGGCCCTCAGCTCAGCCTCAAACTCACATCACAATCCTCCTGCCTCTGCCTCCCGAGTGCTGGGATTACAGGCGTGAGCCACCACGCCCGGCACTGTGGTATGTGGTACTGGTTGCTGCTGGGCGTGGGTCTCCACACC
>PVIR01004188.1:11874-81399 GCA_004026965.1 Petromus typicus | reverse complement strand
TGAAGAAAGAAGAGGTGGCAAAAGGAATCAAATAGCAGAAGTGTCCATGATACAGAAGCTTGAAGGAGAAAGAGAGGAAGAGATGAAAGAAGAATGTGGAGGAGGAGGACAGTCACTAGAGGTTTTTGTGAAGCATGTGGAGCATGAATAAAACCTTTCAGGAATTATTTCAACAGTCCTCCACTCCTTTTCCTCAGGAAAAATCTGCAGGTGTCTGAAACAGGCTCTATTTGTCTATTTTACAAGTCATCCTGTGGTGGGCTAGGATGTAATGATTTTCTTCAAGTCATATAGGTTCAAGACCGGAATGTGAATCCAGGTTTTCCTGCTTCTGGGCTTCTCTTTGCCATCCCCTCTGCCAGGGATTTCTCGGGCCGAGACCCGAGCCCACATAAATCTTCCGCAGTCTTGCACCCTGCCACGCCACATAAACATTCTGCATTCACTGCATTGATACTCGGAGGGGCTGAAATAGAACTTTCAAATTCTCCTTCACTTTTAATTAAAAAAAAGATTTAGGCCAACCCTGGGTTCCCAGTTCTATTTAACTGAGACGCTTTTACCAGTTGCTGTATTTTTATTGTTGTGCATGTGACGCACCGATCCATCTTCCTTGTAACGCTTCCTGGTTTCTGCTCCATCTGTTGAAGAGAAAACATTTGCAGAAATCTCTCTGTTTCTCTCCAAGACCTTAAACTTCACTTCTAGCAAAAAACACAGGGCAAGAACTGGGGCTGGGCAATGATGAAGTCAAGAAATTGCTTAAATCTGCTTCCACTATCTTTTATTATTTCTTAACATTGTCCTGTGTATCTAGCCAGTATCATATTCTCCAGTGTGTGATATTCCAAGGACAGATTGTTCTACTTTTATTTACAAAGAAACCATCAGTTCTGTTCTTTTTTTGTTTGTTTGTTTGTTTGTTTTATCTTTATTGGTACATTAAATATACACATCATGATTGCACTCCATAATGGGGATTTGTACCAGTATAAAACACAACTTAATTCTCATTTTTTCCCATAGCCCTACCCACCCTACCACCCCCCCATATACATAAAATTTGTTTCCTTACTTTTTTGTTACAATCTCAACATGGTTCATGGGAAAGACCTCTACTCTGAAAACTATAGCACTCTGAAAAAGGAGATAGAAGATGATATCAAAAAATTGTTTGTTTTGTTTTTGAGACAGGGTCTTGCTTTGTTGTTCAGGCTGGCCCTGAGCTCAGCCTCAAACTCACATCACAGCAATCCTCCTGCCTCTGCCTCCCAAGTACTGGGATTACAGGTGTGAGTCACCACGCCCGGCACTGTGGTATGTGGTACTGATTGCTGCTGGGGTGAGTCCCAACACCCAGTATTGTTATGTGGTTTCCGGGGATCAACCCGGGTCCATTGTGCTTGCAAGACAGGAGCTGGAACCACTGAGCTATATCCCCGGCCCAGTTCTATTCTTTTTGTTTTTTGTTTTTTTTTTTTTTTTTAGGTTTTTTGAGACAGGGTCTCACTTTGTGGTTCAGGCTGGCCCTGAGCTCAGCCTCAGACTCACATCACAATCCTCCTGCCTCTGCCTCCCGAGTGTTGGGATTACAGGCGTGAGCCACCACGCCCGGCACTGTGGTATGTGGTACTGGTTGCTGCTGGGCGTCAGTCTCCACGCCCAGTATGGTATGTGGTTACCGGGGAATCGAACCCGGGCCCTTGCGCTTGCAAGACAGGCGCCGGAACCACTGAGCTAACTCCCCGGCCCCGGCTTTTAATTCTTAACAAGAAGAACTCTGTGTTGTTGTTTGTGAGAGACATTGGAAGGCTTGGGTTCGAGTTCCTGATTTGCTATGTCTAACTTGCATAAGCTGAATCTGTGTCTGAATTTTCTATAAAAAGTCTCAGGGGGTTATGAGAATTAGATGGATTAATCAAAGAAGCCCAAGTGCTCTGCAAATTGTGAGATGCCGCATTCACACTGTGTACACCCAGCCAAGCCATTTATTTCCCAGCTTGCTTGCTTGTGTATTTATTTATTAATGGATCGTTTTCTGGATGAATACTGTATACCAGGCCCTGTTTTTTCTTCCCGATACTAAGATAAACAATACAGAGTCCATACCCTTCAAAAGCCCTGGCATATCACAGCATAATGTAATGTAATCACAGAGAGGCCATTGGTTACTCTTCCTGTGGGATCAGGATTCTTAAGAAAATAAATGACCTTGAACTGAAGATGTTAAGAGCTTCCAAAATCCAGAAGCAACAAAATCTTGAGTTAGGGATATAAAACCCCCATGAGCCAATCACTCTCCAAAAGCCCTGTCTCCTAACACTAAAATGTTTTCAGGGACATTTTAAATTTAAATAAAAAAATTCCAGGCATAACTGAGCCTTTTCAAGGAGGCATTGTGGGGAAGAGGGAGAACTTCCAAGAAGTAGGCAAGTTCCTGCTATACCTGGGGAGGAGCTGGGGCCCTACAAGAGTTGGGCCCCCAGGCTCTGCTAATTAACATTCTCCAGTTGAGTCTAGTGGATTCTGGAAGATACCTAGCATTTTTGGATAATGTCATGAAAGCTGCTTTCCTTGGCAGTTCACAGAGACAGAACCCTAAAGTGAAAAGGCCATGAAACAATTCATAACCTTTATTTTTTTCCTACTATAATTAGACTTTATAGCATTTTAAGTTCCTTGGAGGAAAAGTCACAGAATTACAAACTCTGAAGTCTAAAATGTCAAGATTTTTAGCCTCTTTCTCAGGTGATGAATATCAGTATAGACACCTCTCAATTCAACCGCTCTCATACTGCTGAAATCTCTGCCTGTTGAGCTTTTCATTTGTGTACATGCATTTCTGTGCCATCGTTCTCTGGCCAACATACACAGATTAATTGTCCTTAAATGTGAGTTTAAAATTTGAAGTCAAAATTTGAAGGATGATCTTTTATTTGGAGAATTTCCCCTCTCTATGGTATGTATATGTTCGCATACAGTACTTCCTCTAACATAGTTCTATAAAGGCAAATGTGATTTTGTTTAGTTCAGTACAAAAAAATCTTGACAATTTCAAAATAATGATTTTACAAGTTGGACTTGACTATAGAGTCTAGAAGGCTAATGTTATTCTAGATCACACAGAGTAAGTGTCTCCTCCCAAATTTGTCTAGAAAATATCATATTTTTGCATATTTCATTATCTTCCTTAACACTGTGATAATTGCTTGACCACAGCAGGTTATTACTGAATGTGGAATAACTCAGTGAATTGGCATGCAAGAAAAACTAGACTGAGTATCCTTTCTATGTTCAGGTCTGTTTGGGGTGGTGAAGCATGCACATAAGTTGCAGGCTGGGTATAATGCTGATGTAGCACTGAAGGTTTCAGATTTGAGTACGAAGTCATTAAAAGCTAAGGTTCTGGACCCAGCTAGTCTAGAGATCTTCGGGCAGCATCTGACATACGATGCTTAGAGGATGCCCTTGTTATTAAGGCTTAAACATCAGACGTGAAGGAGTGAGGAGTCCTGGCTGATGTGGATCAGAAGTTGTGAATGCCTGTTTCTACTCTGTCTGAACTAGTTGAGTTAACATGGAAAAGTCAGTTAAGGTCCCTGAGTGAAACCAAGTTCAATGTGAAAAGTAAGAGTTTAAAGAAAGCTGATATGGCTAGGATGGAGATGTTAGAAAAGTCTGAATGAGAAAGGGATCTTAGGAAATGAATAATTTTATCCCTACATCAAGCCCAATAAGACGGGCAACAAAAAGGTGAAATCGCCTATGGAAAAATTTAGAGCCACCTACATTTTCTTTTCCAGAAGGTGTTTTTTTTTTTGAGGAGTTACTAAAAATTTTTTTTTTTCTGGATGACAGGCATTGAGAGTATTATAGCTGATAGGGCATCCTCTTAAGTAGAGACACCTAGAAATAGAATTTCTATTTTCACCACAAACTTATTGCCATTATGAACATGCTTTTATCATAAAAGAAGTTAAGACAAAGATGAAATTAAATTTAAAAATGAGATTGAAGGAATTTAAGTTGTTGCAGTGAAGATGTATAAAGTCTGGAATTGTGATCAAGCATGCTTACACGAAGATCAATCTGGAAAGAGTTATTTACTGCATGATGTAAATGTAATCAGACTTGTATGCATGCAAATTCAAAGAGATAGGGGTTGCCAGACAAGACTTTGTAAGCACACTTGTCTGTTCACCTATTCATAGCATGTGTAAAGTCTCCTTTTTCGTGGTGAAGACTGTTTGCAATGGGATGTAAACATGTGTCTGTTCTAGTAGTCTCCAGTCAGCAGATAAATACATGATGTATGTCTAGTATGGGCAGAGAGTTAGGGATGCAAACAACACAACGTGGCCTTGCTTTTGAGGCACTTACAATTCAGAAGGAAGATTCATCTTTTCTTGGGCTGAGATCCAGTTTAGAAGAAAGATTCCCACTGATTAAATAGAGATGGAGAGTATACTAATTGTTTGCATATATTCTAAACTACATATATATGTAATATGATATTGGCTGTGTGCTGGACATTATACCAAAATATTTTATATGTATTATTCTCTCTGTCACCATCCACAGTGGGAAGAATATAGTTATTATTCAAATTCTAAAAGTAGGAGGCTGGTTCAGGGATGTTCAGTATGTGATTAAAGGAAGCAAGGATATCAGTAGAGCAGGTAACAAACCAAGGTCCTCTTGCTCCAGCGCCCTTACTCTTAGCTTCTCCTCTTTTGTACTATCTTCTCTACAGAGCACCGGGGCTCCAGAACAAAGAGCAACTAACTCATAGCTCACGTGGTTGTGATGAAGAATCAGAAGGAGGCTGGAATGGGCCTTAAACTGAGCACCTTCCTGCAGGGTTAGTAAACTCATTAGGAGGACCCACTGGGGAAAAGCGTGTCAGGCTCTGAGCACAATGTGTGCAAATACGTGGAGGTGTGAAGCATCATGAAGCATCACATGCTATCGAGATAGAATAATTAGCTCTGAGTAGGTGGGTTGGGCCAGTCAGGGAATTGGGGACATCTTAATCCCTCTGTATATCGCAGCCTCAGGCAGATGACAGCATCTCCGATTTCTGTATCTGCCAAGGATCACTTCTCTGGGACTGACTGAGGGAGGGATGATTCACTGACCTGATTAGGAAACACCCTCCAGGAAGGGAGATAAAGAAGAGGAAGCAAGAATTCAGTGTAGAAGGAAGGGCTCCCAGATCTAAGGAGCCCTTTGTGGAACAGCAGCAGCTTTCAAACAGAGTGCCATGTAGGAGGATCAAATGGGTAGCAGAAGCCAGATCCATAAAGTTAAATGTAAATGCAGCAAACGTGGTAAATGGCAGCGGGCGAGTGGTAGGGAGGGCTGTCTAGTGCCAGACAGAGAACGGAGCAGTTGTTAAGTTCAGGGTTGATGACTTGAAGAGCGTGACCCATATAGCCAGCTTTCTCTTCCTGATGTGTTTTTAATCGGATGTTCTTCTAAAATTCACCCTCCGCTGGCTCCATCCCTCATTCCCCGGAGGCAGTGTGGAACAGTCTGTTTGCATCCGCACTTTATACAGCTGTGGGCCCTCCACCCGTCACACCTGGCGGGTCACATCCTGGGTGAGCACAGCAGCCGAGGTACCAGTGTGCTGAGGGGTCTGGAGGAAGCTCACTTCATGCTGTGTCCTAACAACGGAAGCATGTGATGCGGGCTTCTATGTTTGGGTGACTTTGCTGACTGCTTCGTGAGTACTGATTAGTCTGATCTGGGCAACAGTACAATGTATACTAGTAATTGCTATTTTACAGATATGTAAACTGAGGCAGAGAAAAATAAAACAGCTTGCCAGGATTGAGTAGTCAATTAATGACAAATTTAGGGCTGTTTTTGTCCTGGGGACTGAATCCAGGCCTTGCATGTACTAGGTCGACTTTCTCCTACCAACCTACATTCCCAGCTCTCAAACTAGGATTTAAACTGTAGGTTGTCTTAGTTCTAGAGACCTGTGCTAACCCTCTTTAATATGTTGCCTGCTTTATCCCATGTGTGGATTTCCCATCCAAAATATCAGCATTTCAATAGTAATTCTGTCTTAGGAACAAGAATGAAAATAATGCCTGACTGTAACAAATATCATTGAATCAGTGTTGGTCACAGATCTCTGGTTGTCAGAAGGGAAATCCTACTGATCTCTTGTCTAGAAGTCTCTTGGCGTCTGAATATACTAACTTTGGGAAGAACTCCAGGCAATGAAACAAACATGAAGGTTTTCCATTTTGTGCAGACTTATATAGATTCAGGTGATAATCTCTAGGTAATTGTGGTGGTAGTTGGCAGATTTGGATTTCAAAGTGAAATCTGGCTGGCTGTTGAGTGCTTATTCCATGAGACTTCGGTCAGATCTCTGTTTCTCTATCCATCACACAATAGCATTGAATTAGATTACAGTTTCTAAAATGTCATTTTTTTAACATGACCAATTTCTGCTGTTTTTCATTTTATCAGTAATACTTAAAATGTTTCTTTGAATCCATCATGTACTAAAATTTCCATGGGAAACTTGCTATCCTGACAACAAGTTAAAAAATGGATGATAACTCTACAAATGAATGCAGCGAAGACAAAATGTGTATAATGTTAATCCCATTTGTACTCTCGCTTACATATTCACGGATGTGCTTGGTGGACCAAGTCTCTGATATATAGACTTGCCCTGTTGGTGTTAAAAGTAGTACTTACAAATGTTAGAGGGATGCTAAAGACATAATAGCTTTCAAGTTAGTCTTTTCCTCTGTTATATTCAAAATTGGAAGAGAATTGGACAGTGATTTGTTAAATATGTGAATCAAAATCACTATATATATTATATTATATATATAATGTGGTTGAGTGCTCTCATTTTGTGAACTTCTGGATGTCAGAGTCTGTTGCATTTTCTGAGCATTCATATTCTGTATCAGCATTTTGAGGGTTTTTACATACTTAGAAATCCAGCGCGGGAGAAGTAGACGTGGTCAGATGAGGCAGCGACATGTATGAGTCTAGACTGAGAAACGTAAGATGTGAAAGAGCTGTCGTTTTGCTTTAGCTATCTTGAAATTTCTAGACTAGAGGAAGCCTATAAAGTACCAGAAGCTAATAAGTTGTTTCCAGGGTCACATGCTCCTAGTGGAATCTGTTCCCTCTTGTCACTTTGCCTTTGATTCCCATTGGTCCCTGTCCTCTGGACATTTATCTGGTAAACATCTATGTGTCCTTCTCACCAAGGACACAGAGGACATTAATTTAAAAAGCTATGTCCATTGAGATTTGCCTTTTGACAATTTCGTGGGCAGAGTGAATATGAATTATGAGTTTTCTGTCTCCCATCTCTGGTTGGACAATTGACATATATCCTCTTCCTCCCTTCCTTCAAAAAAATCAATGAAATAAGCAAGACTTATTGTCTCATTTTACACTTCAGAAAATGAGGTTTGGAGAATATCAATAACGCAGTGAAGTCCCACAGCTGTGAGGCCCATGAATTGGGTCCATCTCTATACACTGATTTTATTTTTCTTGTGATGTGTTGAGTGAGAATAATGTGGCTTATGGGCAATTTCTAGATCTTTCCTGTGCCTCAGGACTGGGGGACACTGCTCTACCTCTTAGCTCAGCTTATCTTTGTTCAGTGCTTAGAGTATGATGCTAATGAGACCCTACCTATGGATTTTAGCCCCTTGGGGGCCAATTAACTTACTTTACTTCAGCTGCCAGGAAACTCAGAACTAAATCCAGATCAATTAGTTCATCCCAGGTGCCTGGTAACATCTATTCCTTCACTCATTTGAACTATTCTTTGTTTCATTTTTATTTTTAATTGTCCTGATTTATATCTTATTTAAATTTGTAATGCCACTTTGAATATGCCTTGGGTGCAGGTGGGTTACGAATTCTAAATAAATGGAGAGAATCTCTAGGGGTCATCTCTAGAGAGGAAGAATAACTTGTGAGTTCTCTTCCAGATGGAAGCTGAGAATGCTTAGGAGTCAGTGGCTGGGGAAGGGCATCTTTCTTGGACACAAGCTCACTTGAGTAGGGGCATGACAGAGAAAATAAGTCCCTATGGATTAGTGTGGATAGCTCTTCATAATAACTCATGGGGGACCAGAGCTCAACCACAGTTCTGGGGCTGTGTAAGCTGTAGCCCCAATGGAGAGTGGTACAGAACCAACTGGCTTGCTGACATGTAGCAAGACAGGCTTGGATTTGAAGCTTTTCTCTGTAACGCATGAATTGTGTCTTGTGGGGTAGTCACTTAACCTCTCTGAATTTTTTCTTCTTAGCAATAAAATGGGAAATAATTTTTTGTAGATAATGACAAAGATAACAGGACTCAGTGCCTAGCATTTGCTAGGTGATATTCATCCATTCATTTATTCATTAATTCATTCCAGAGATAATATTTGAGGCCACCCCATGTGCTAGGTACTACTCCAGGAACTGAGGATGCAGGATTTATATAAGTAGGTAAACTACTTGTCTTTTTGGTAGTTATTCTAGTGTAGCAGTCCAACTAGTAATCAAGGTTTATCTGACATCTAATGATTATAAATTGTATGAGGAAAAAGCAAATTAACATCTAGATCAGCAGTCATGGTTGGTCCATGGTTTAAATCTGCTCCATTCTTTGTTTTTACAAATAAAGTTTTATTTGGACATAGCCAGGCTCATTTACTCTTTATCCCTTGTGTCTTCCTTGCTGCAATGATAGAGTTGAGAAGTCATGATAATGTGATGTGACCCCATACAGTATAAAATACTTACTACATGTGCCTTTAGAGAAAAGATCTCTATTCTTAGAATAGCAGAAAATACTTACAAGAGCTATTGTCTAGGTTAAAAGAACTGCTGAAATTTATTCTGCTCCCTTAATTTAAGCTCATTTTTGGCTTCTTTTTCTTCCTTTTATTTTTTTCCTTAGTCTCCTCCTCTTTCTTTTTCGCTTCCTTTCCATTCCCTTCTCTGTTTTGAAGCTGTATGTGTCCTTCCTTCTAGTCTAAGCCTCTTAATTTATGAACAAGACATTTCAGTGTCCCAGAAAGGGCAAGCGACTCCTAAGACAAGTGACTAGAGGGTGGCTATGAAGGGACAACCACACCCTAATTTTCAGTCTTCTCCTGTGTCTTCCATTGTGCTAAAACATAAGAGGAGACAAGAGACATAAAAGCTCTGGAGAAGTTCTCAGTACAGTGGCTGGCACATAATAGAGGTCAGTGAAGCTTAGCTAAGTTCTGTTAGACTCGGCTGAGTTGCAGAATCAAAACACAAATACATGCAGTCTGAATGCCAGGGACTGATCAGATCCTTAGAGGCTGATATTTTTCAGACATTAGGAGGGGTGTCACAGGGGCCACGTTCTGCATGCCAACACCTTGTCCTGCATTATAGCCATTTCTGGGTCTGCCTTTAAAAATGCTGGCCTAAACCAATGCCTTTACTTCCAAAGAATTGAAGAGTCTTGGAAAGAGCAGGCCGCTTGCCCAAGGCTGTGTAGCAAGAAGGGAGGAGAACTTGGATTAGGGCCCAGGCATTCAAGGTTCTCAGTCTAATACTCCTTTTCCTTTTCCTGTAGGTTGCTGCTAAGCAACCAAGAAATGACAGCTTATGTTCTAAAGGGTGAAGAACAGTTATGGTCTCTCCAAGCTCCAGAGTTGGATAAAAATCTGAGGCAGTGAGGCAAGTCTTCTTGGAAGAGGCAGGGCTCCGGGGGGACCTCTCTCCTAACATCACAATGGAGAAACAGTAAGGAAATCATCTGCATCTGTGCAGACGGGGGTAATTCTTCCACTGTGCAGTAATTGGAATGACCAAAATCATACAACCAGTTAGAAAGCAAATGCAGGACCAGGGACACAGGTCTATCTAAAAGAGAGGCTTGGTTTTCCACTAAGACATATAGACTTGATCTTGTAAGCGTAGTTTCACAAGTAGATGCTTCTGTCCACACGTGAATAAACTCAAATTGACTCATAGGGGAAGGAAGGGGGGAGATCATGTCATTGTTTGAAAATGGATATTGCACATCAAATTTGGATTCCTTCTGGATTCTCCAAACAAACCTGGAGATCTGCTGTCTGGAGATCTTATTCCTACATGGGAGTGATCTGCTGTACTTGTAGTGTGGAGTATATGTTTGCCATATTTCACTGGACTTATTTTGAAAGCACAATTCCTGCATATTTCATCCATTTCATCCAACTGCTTGGACTCTGTAAGATTTCCAGTTTGTATTCTACACAGAAGTGGTGATATACTTAAAATTCGTCATCACTGACATGATGAAATCAATATTGGAGGGTATTTATTTGCCCATCAAACATTTATTGAACATCTCTTTCCTGCACAGTTCAGAAAGGGAAGGATTGAGTTCAAGAGGTGAGCTGGGATGATAAAATCTGCGGATCTTGTGGATAAAATCTGTGGAGTGGATCTTGGCGTTAGAGTCGAGGTTGGATCCTCCTGCCTTGATCCGTGCAGCCTTCCTTTTAATGAGAAGCCTGCCTTATCCTTTTCTGTAGAATCTTGTAGTTGTCTTGCATTCTCTTTGACCTGCTTTTTACATTATAATAAAATGTTGATATGTATTATTATATTCTGTTCTTCCAAGAGAGATCTATCTTCTTTCATTCTCACAGACTCTCTTCCTGTCTTTCCCTCTCTTCATCATCCTGTCACTGCTCCCATGATTCATCTCTCATATACTGATAGAAGGTTCTGCACTTCTGAAGGGGGGAGTCAGTCTGCACCGACCTGTCCAGAGAAGACCTGGAAGATCCTGGCTGGCTCTCTGAGCTGCCTTTTCAAATCAATGCAAGTGCTTTGTTTCCTTCTCTGCATTTGACTGCAGTGTTTCTGCTCTCTTTGTTCCCCAGCATAGACTCCCCCCCCCCACGTTTTGTCCCCACCCTTACAGCCTACTCCTTGTATCCCTTCTTTAGTGTATTCCCCAAAGGCCCACATGTCTCTCCATCCCTTACACACATTACAGTATGATTACTTTCAGAATAATGAAAAGCTGAATTAGGAAAGTTGACTTCACTGGAAATGGTCCTTATGCTAAAAACAAAGCAAAGCAAACCTTACCCAGAAAAATCAATGGCTTTGGAAACAGGGAAGGATGCTTAAAGTAATAAAAAGTAGCATGCAGGAGAGGGTTTACAAACACAATCTGCGCTCTTGATTTTCTGCTATTAAGTAGCAGTGGAACTTTGAGGAAGACTTGGTTTCTCTTTTTTCTAAAATGAAGCACCTGTGTATGATTCTCTTCAAGAACCACTTGACCTAAAATATGCCAGAACAGTAAGAGGAAACAGGGCCTCGACATTTCCAGTAGGTTTTCTCATCCCTGTATACCTAACAAGTATATGGGGATATCCATAAGACTTAATGTGCAAACCAGGGAAATTTTACCCACACGCATCAGCTTCAGTAAGACCATCTCCCCAGACAGCAAGCAAGGCTCGGTGAGACTCCCCAAAAGACCTTCCTGACATCATAAGACTATTGCGGTTCTTAAGGAAAATGATTTTCTTGCTGTGTGGGTCACCACAAAGATGATAGCTATGAAATCATGGAGAGAAAGAGGCAACACTTTCTGAAGATTGAAGGCTAGACTGGCTGACTAGAACCATTTTCCACTTTAGAATAGTGCGGACAACCTCATAGAAGTTTTTATGTATAAAGAATAGGTTACTTTATTACCTAATACATTGCTGGGCACATTCAAGCTACCCTACCAGTACCTACTGAGTAAATCACTGAGACTGGCAAAATGCCATGTTGAATGTAACTCATTAGTATTTTATCATAATATAACATGCTGTGTGAGAGTCACAGGCTCCTTAGAGATCCTTTACAAGGCACAGATGTTTCCTGCCTGAGTGAAGTCTGTGGATGACCACTGACCCAGCTCAAGTGGTGAATTACTGGTTGAGCTGGGACTTGAGTCTAGGACTCCTGATCACCAGACCACCCTTGTTTGTTTGTTTGTTTGCTTGCTTGTTTGTTTTCCAGTAGTCGGCTGTCTTCGCATGTAGCGGTACCAACTAGCTCAAACATCTTTAGATTAACCATGTGCTGAGATTTGTAAAAATGCCCTGAGCCTTTTTGGGTGGGCTCAGCCAGTGTCCTCTCTCTTACCCCTGGGCTGGCACTTCCTGTTAGTCACCGTTAAGAGAACATTGTAATCTTTCTCCCTGCTCTCCAGCAGCGCCCGGCTCTCCCATCAGTCACTCTTACAGACCCTGCTGAGCGCCCACAGTATATCTGGAAGCCATTTTCTGTTTGGAAGTCCGTGGCGGTCAGCCAACATCTCAGTGATATTTGCTTTTCTAAGGCTTAGACAAATCAAATCCATTCACTTCCTCAGACTCGATCTCTCTTGTCTGGCACCGTGTCCCTTCATCCAAGGCGAGCCAAGATGGAGCACTTTAAATCTCTCTTTCTCTCTTTTATAATGTGTTAGTTTCACCTTCTTTTCCAACAAGTATAGAGCCATAGCTCCAGACAAGGTTAAACTTGCAAGAAATCAAAAATATACCCAACTCAGTCTTCCTGGATGTGGGTACAAACCCCAATTTCTAGAGGAGAAAGAATATCAGTTGCTCCAAATCTAGCCACTACTGTAGTGAGAATAAGGCTAGAATTTTGAGCACCCTAATTCAGTTTAGTTCAGTGTATGCTAAGCTTTATGATACATTCTGGCTTACTTTCTACAAACATTCTGGTTTATTTCTCACATTTGCTACCTTCTCTGGGCCCAGGCTTCTGACCTTGGAAGGAGTGTGAGAACACATTGGGGTGATGATGGACACATTCCCTTAGCTAGTTAGATTCAGTTTTCTTTCCTGTGAAGAGAGGGCTGTTTCCCTACTGTTCTGGCAGCACAACGTTTCTGAGGGAATCAGATGAGGTAACATGTCCCCTCAGTTCTAAGGCGTTAAAGAGTTGTGCTTTCCCGCCGACTGGCATTATTAGTGTTCTTCCTTCAGCAGGAACTTTCAGTATTTCAAACTTGTGTTTATTCTATAATGAGCATTGGGGACACCCAACAAGGAAGCAGGTCTCATTTGGGGGCGGAGGATCTTTCTCTTTCAGGAGCCCTCTCATTCATCTACTTCTTACTTTGGGGCAGGCCCAGCAGGGAAGCGGCCCCATTCTCAAGCCTGTATTCAAAGTGTCCTCTTTTAAGGAGTCTGTGGGCTAGAAATAGACCAGGTCTTTCCTTTGGAGTTTCACACACAAAAAGTGGATCTTTTGGGTCAAAGGGCTCGTAATCTGCAAAACACAAGCTGTTTGCCTGACTTGAGGCCTCCGCAGACTTGCTAGACTTGAAGGTGCTTTGGTATGGAAAATGGATTGTGTTTTGAAGATTAAGGGCCTTTTCATCCAAAAGATGCAGTATGTTTTTTTTTTTTTTTTTTTTTTTTTACCTTTCCTGAAGCTCCCAGTGAAACACCTTGTTCTTTTCTGGCTTAAAATCTTCAAGCTTCCTTTCTTATGCATAGATGGATTAACTTTAATTGTCTATCCACAGTGTATATCAGTGAATACTCACTGTTCCCCTCCTTTAGGGTTCCTCCAGGTAGGGACCCATCACCCCAGTGATGCATTAAAATAATTCGAGAGTGTTTTAAAACTTCAGATTTTGGAACTTCTCCTCCAGAATTTCTGGTGCACTCTGGAGAGGGCAGTGTATTTTTAAAGCAGACACTACTCATGATTCACATGTTGCACTCTCCCAGAGACCACAGTCCTCAAACCGTGTAGGATGAGTTTGGAAGGGCAGGCTTTTGATAGACCCAGCATCACATCTCAACTTCCGTTCTTAGATCCACAAGGTAACTTCAAGCAAATTACATAAGTCCATCACCTACAGAATGTGAATAAGTAACATCACTTGGCACATCTGTTAGCTACTACAACAAACTTCCTGTGTAGAGACTTTGGTTTAAAGCAATGGGCACTTCTTACCATTCATATATCTATGGGTCAACTAGGGGATCTTACCTAATCTCATTGATCTAGGCTGCGTGCTCCTGCTCCTGTGGTCAGCTCACCGAGGGTTTAACTAAGCTTCATGGGGGCATTTAGGTAGATTGTATACTCCACCCTACATGTGCTTTAGATATTCTCACCCAGGATCCACATCTTTCTTTGTGGTAATAGCAGAAGCAAAAGAGATTATGTAGAAACGTATGAATCCATACTGTTTAACTTTTCCATTTTGAGGACATGATATTTGAAGCTCACAACTTTAAGGGAAATTTATTTGGTTGAAGGTTTCAGAGGGTGTAGTCAAAGCAAATAGCTTGGCAGAAGGATGATGGTTATGCTGTATCAGTGGGTTGGAATGAGCACCAGAGAGTAAGTGGGTGTGGACTAGATGTAGACCCTAAGGTCATACCTTCTTGACCCTCCCAGATATCCCTGGAAGTGTTCTCTACTCATCTCATATGTAGTTCCCACAGCAACTGTAGTGATAATAAAGCCAAATTATTATACAATTTTTGAGAAACAAGCTCAGAACTAGTACACCATCATTTCTGCCATGTTGTACATACCAAAGGATTAATCAATATGAGCCCAAAGTCAAGGATGTGGAATAGACTCCACTTCTTCAGTAAAAAGGTGCAAAATTAAATGACAAAATGGCTGGTTATAATGATGGGTGTTGATGTGAGGCTTCTAAAGTAAACTAACAAAACCTGTAGTGAAATGAACTTTGTAAATTTCTTGACAAGTTTCTTTAGCTCCTAAAATACAGTCCATACTCTGAAGGTATTTTTCTTCCTTTTTCATTGCATGAGCTCAAATCTGATTTTAAAAAAATGATTCACTCCAGATTTCCAGGATCTAGAGACACAAATTTTCAGAGAAATGATGGAGTTCTCCAAGTCACGCACATGGGTTTGGTTGGAATGCAGTGGTTTTTATTTGCTGTTTGAAGAGCAACAGGAGGACCATGGCTCAAACTGTCAGGCATAAGTGGCATAGCAACAAAACTGAGGCATTTCCTAGAGCTAAGCATAGTATCAGTTGGTCTTACCCCTCTATGAGCCCAGCTGGGACAGTAGTCTTACATTTTATTTATCATAATATTGATGCCAAACCTTTCCTAAAAATGCAGGCTGTAGTCATTTCACTGGGGATTGTGGCTCAGGAAGTCAGATAAGGTTGCCAAGCAGGTGAAAATGTCTTAAACATTGCTCGTGATCTTTACTGAGGTGGTCTGTGAGTTGTTTCTTTGTGAAACCTAAAATAGTATCAAGTAGAGGGAGCAGTGAATTCTTGGTTGGGTGCATCTTCAGTTTGTTCACACATCAGCAGGCCCAGAGCCAGGTGCAGTTTCCCTGTAAACCCAGATGGAGTCAGAGAGATTCCAAGTCTGAGGTTAGCCTGGGCAAACTGGCAAGTCCTTGAGTCAAATTTAAAAAAAAAAAAATTAAAAATGCTGGAATGTATTTTAGGGTTCAGTTTGATCTTTGTACCATCTGAAAGAAATAAAAGAAGGTAGGAAAGAAGAAAGAAAGGAGGAAGGGAGGGAGGGAGGGAGAGAAGAATGAAGGAACAAAGGAAAAGCGAGAGAGATGAGATAACGGGGAAGCATGGTAGCTCTGTGATCTGTGGGGTTTTAAAGAGGGCTGGAAAGACACAGTGTTAATAGAACAAGGCAGTGGTGGTAGCATGAACACCTCAAACTAGAGCCATGGGAGGGTCATTTAAGTAACCGGAAATGAGCAGATTTCATATATGTAGGCTGATGTATGTTGAACAATTGCTTTTATCTGTTTGGGCTTTGTGTGCTAACAATAGAGAACTAAATTCCTACTGGTTCAAGTTAAAAATTTTGCAAAATAGCTGGGGTCAGTGGCGCCAAGCACTTTCTGTAAATCTCCTAAATCCAATGCCCAGTAATATAAAAAATTGCACAAATAAAATAAAAAAAACTTTAATAAACTCATTTGTCTAGCTTACGTAGCTCAGGAGCCAAATCTACGCAGTCTGCTCTAGAGTTCCACTGGTTTCTTTGTCTTAACATAAGCCTTAGTCCTGCCTTTATCTGATTCCCCTTCTTGGGGATGCGATGGCTGCTCTCAGTCGCTTTACAATTGTTAGACCTCACATCTGACATCCAGAATTTAAAGGAGGAGGGGATTATCTTGGCTTACAGCTTCCGTCAACATTTGGCTGGCCCCAAGGCAGAAGAATAATGGCAGAAGGGCATGCAAGAAGACAAGGTGTTCAATTCATGGCAACTGTTACCAGAGGAAGAAGCAAGGGGTGGAGGACAAGAATATAGACTTCTAGGTCACGTCTCCAGTGTCCCACTGTTCACCAGGCCCCACTTCCTAACAGCAAGTCAGCTGTGGTGTCTCCATGATCCCATCACCTTCCAAGCACATGAGAGATTTGAAAGACATTTTGAATCTCAGAGTATGAGAGCTGACAGCATGCCAGCCTCTCATCCTTTTGGAATCTGTTCCAGCAGCAAAATGTGAATTTCTTGACATCAGGGGCCACAACCAAGTCTTTTATTTTACTTCTCTAAAGAAACTCACAGACTTATTTCTACAACTCTCTTTTAAGCTATAAGAACTGAAAGTGGGGAGGAAATAGAACTTCAAATAAAAAATCTATTACTGCTAAAAAAGGGGAATGGTCTCCCCAGAGGCAACTTTGATATACCCATCGTTCTTTTTAATACAAGTCCATCCAAAGGATGTAAGGATACCTTAATACATGAGACTTACTTTTGGCCATCCAGTGACAGAAATGTGAATAACAATGAAACAGAAATCCAAATAGGGACATGAATATGATTCAGACAAATTCTAAAGAGATGTGTGTCCAGCATCATTCAAGTTCATTCCTATCAAGAAAGCCTTTTAGAGGAGAAGGCATTAAGGATGGATTTTCAGGGAAGAATAAGAACCTGCTCTTTGCTGAGAGATGTGGAGACATTCCAGAGATTTTGTAGAAACATTGTAGTAACCAAAAGATGTACAGAGTACTAGATGGGAGAGTGAAAGGAGAGTAAGGGATGGAAGATGACTTTGGAATGCCGATGAAATGGAATAGAATGTCTCACTAAAGAATCTGTACTTTCTCCTGCAGGTACTGGGTGGTGTGTGTGGGGTTAAGGACCAACAAATAGCTTTGTGTAGCTACCACCAGAGAAGGAAAAGGATAACCATTTCTAATGCCTTTCCAAAGCCTTCAACCTGGAGAAAGAGTGGGAACAATTGGCCTCCTCTTCCACATATCCCCCATTGATGATACCTGGCTGTATTTCTTATTGGAAGAAGTGAACTGAGTGTCTCATTCCAATACTGTTTTCATCTTCTGTCTCTGCTCATTTTCTAATTTCTCACAGGAGATGTAGAAATCTGTTTCAAGTATGTTGAATGTGACTGTCAAGCTGATCAGAAGCTTGTTGCCTGAGCAGTGTGTGGTTTTGCTGTAATACAAGGATGGTGTGAGGGTGTCTTGAAAGCAGGATGAGACAGAACATTCATCATCTGATATTCTCTGAATCTCTGTTTGCTGACTTAGAGAAACACCTGGCACTCATTTTAACTGGGTCTTCTGAGTTCTTCCTTGGAGTCTACAGTTGTCACAGGCAGGTAGTAATGATAACTTTCCTTTTAGTTTATTATTTAAAAGGCTCCCTATAAAAGGACAAGGCCATTGCATAAGAATTAGTGGAGCTCAGAGAGCCTCTAGTCAGACAGATCCACCAAGGACCTTTCAGCTTATTTCATTAGTGTCTTGCTGAAAACATTAAGCCAACTGACAGGGCTTTGGATAGATAAATGTGAGAGTTTAAATGCAAATAAAAACTTAAATGCTTTTTTTTGGTGTGTGTTTGGCCCACTGAGTATTAGGAGTAGATGAACCACAGGAAGAATTTAGCATCATTAACAGTCTCTTTATTGAACAATATTATTTTGGGAGTCCATATAGTACTGGTTCCCATCTTCAGCATCTCTTCCTTCCTCCAAGCTCTTCAGTATGCCTCTGTGGGCAAGATATTTTCTTACTCATTTTGCACTGTGGCAGCATCTCAATTACTGGCTTGCACATAGTAGGTGGCATTTTATAATCTCGTGGGTTTGTTCTACTGGTCCCATAACTAGGAATGCATCTGCTGATGTCCTTTCTTCTTTCAGCTGGCAGGTGTCAACCATGAGAGCCCAAATAAAATCTTAGCCTCTGTGAGACATCACTTCACTTAAGTTACCTTCCCCACCTTTGATCCAATACCATTTTCTTTCAGGTTTCTGAGAAAGCTCCAGAAATTGTTCTGCAATTCCAGATTGATGGATTTATCTCTTTATGTCTCCCTAAAGTGACCAACATTTCTCACTGATAGCCACTTAGCTGGTCTAGAGTCTGACCTTCCACCTCAAATCTAGGCCCCCTATGATTTTTTTGCAACCAGTAATAATTTTCTTTCTCTCTTAAAAGATATTTTTACCTTTTTAAATAATAGGTTTGTCTTATGAATTTATGTCTAGTAAACTTTACAACAGGAAAAAATGCTTCCATTGATGTTTGGTTCCCCTCTTTGTAGGAAGAAAGGAGAGGCCTTGGCTACTGCTCTTTTGCTCTTTCTTTCTTATCCAAGTGCTCTACACTGCATATCTCTGTTTACTCATGCTCCATTCATGCCTCAATCTCTCTCAAAGCATCTTCAGTTCCTATCAAACTGTTGAAAATTGTCCATCACTTCTGTATTCTTAAGTGCAATTGGCGTTTTGAGTCTTTATCTCGTTATATTACTCTGCTGCTTTTGCAACTTGAGACCCTTCTCTTCTTAAGCGTCAGGCCCTCTTGTTTCCTTTCATACAATCTCTTCTCAATCTACTTCTCAGGAGGCTTTTCCTCTTTAGATATGAGCATTGCTTTTTGTTTGTTCCCATCACTCTTGACTCACATATTTACTGGTGGTCTGATCCACTGCAGGGTCTTCAACTTACAATGATTTACACCTCTTCACCCTCTGCCCTGGTTTCTCTTCTTATTTAGTCTCAAGGATTCTGTTGACTATTGGAGAGAGTCCTGACTTGACTGCTCCATGGAGAAATCAAATTCAGCATATCTAAGAGGCAACATTTCACTGGCAACTCTAAATTCATTCTTTTTAAAATTATCATTTATGGTCCTTCATGGAGCCATCATGAAACTTATGGAAGTGGAACTAAGAGTCATCATACATGCCTCTTTTCCTCACCCCTTCCAACCACCAACTAATTCTGATTTTAATCCTTAATTTTCCCTTCCACTTGTAAAATAAACTATGGTTTGTTCAGACCATGTATAACCTAATCTGTTGTAAGAGGCTACCCTATTTTATCCTTATCTCTCCTTAAATCACTCCACTACATCCTGTCGTTGCAGCAGCCTATTCAAGGTGCAGTTTTAATATATAATTTTTCTCTTTAAAAACCTTCATCTCTTCTCTATGATCTCACAAGGCAGACCCCAAAGGTTGATTTGAGTGGTTCATTCACTCACTAAGTACAGACTTAGTAATTGCAGTATGACTGACGCTAGATACCGGACATACAGCAGAAGAGGGGAAAGCATTTCAACTGCTGAAGAAATGATCAGTTATGGGTAAACCTGTGACTACAAAATGAGTGAATTTATATGGTTCTGACTACCATTTTGCCATTGACTGCTTAGAACTTCTTAGGCAATAACTATGAAATATTTGTAGATGCAGGATATAGATCACACTTCTTCATTCTTTATCACATGCTTCTTCTGGCCTGAGGTATGGGGCTCATTTCTTCTTAAGCATCATCTTTGAAAAGCATTGCCAGAAACCCTTCTTTGCATCTGTGTGTTCTGTGGAGCTCTGCACATTCTTTGTGACCCACTATTACCTTACATTGAAGTCACTTATTTCTGTATCCATCTTGTACCCTAGCGTGTGAAAGCCAATTACAATGATATGAACTCAAAGGCTATTTGTTGAATTTTACCAAAGTGGCACAGAATAAACACCCTGAAATGCTTATTTCATTCTCCTTTGGAAAGATCTCCTGCAGAGACTGCTAATAATCTGGGGAGAAAGCTCAAAAGGAAAGAATTTAGATTTTCACATTTCTAAATGTGGCTCAACTGAAATATTTATGAAGAAAAGATACTGTGCATAACTTATGCTTATCTTGCTAATTTAAAAAGTAATACTTTGCATCGCAAAATAAGTATTGTATATGTTTCAGTTTTCATTATTTTCTTTGTGATGACTGCTAGCATCAACATTTCTAGAAGTTTCACACATCAAGTTCCTTCTCAACATGGTCTTGATTTTATCCTGTTTACAGATTTGTGCTGGTTAATGATTATCAAAATAAGATAACTACAGCTAAGGATAATGTGCTTTTGTAACATAGGGCATTAAAATCCTACCTTTTAGTACTGGGTGAGCTGAAAGTTAAATTCTGCATGTTTAAAATTATATGACATTGTGAAAGTAAGTAGATTTTTTTTTTAATAAATTGAGTTTATTGGTACATTTTAGGAATCTATTATGATCACATTCATCATTGAAAAATTGTACCTGTACATGATGTATCTTGATACTTATTTTTTTCCCAGTCCCCTGCTCTCCTTTTAGTCCTTTCAGAACATAATCTTTGCTTGGTTTTTCTTTTTTCCCATCAGATTTTTTCTTTCCTTCTTGCACCTCTCCTTTCCCTTTTCCCTTTGAACATTTTCTTCCTGCTTCACAATATCTGTATTACATTTTAGAGCTCATTTACACTTTCAATTTCTCACACTAGAGAAAGAATATAGTATTTACACACTTGTGTCCTGTGTATTTCACTTTGGGAATATGGCCTCATGGTATATTCATTTAGGTATAAATATCTCTAATTTATTATTCTTTATGTTTGAATAATACTCTATTTTATGAAAAATCTTAAATGTTAAAGCATTTCCTTGTTTTTAGATTTCAATCGTTATTGGTACATTTTATATACAAATTGTGATCATACTCAGCACTGAGAATTTGTACCAGTATGTGACACAGCGCAATTCCCATTTTCCCCATTCCTTTGCCCACCCAGCAACTTCCCCCCATCACCCCCTATTTACAGAAGCTTTATTTCCATTAGTCACCAGGATGATTTGGGGGGGGGGGCTGCTTTTAAGATTTTGCTATTACAAACTGTGCTGCTCAAAACATGAATACATGTATGTAGCTGTGGTTTAATACATTAATTTCATTAATATGCCCAGCAGGGAAATATCAGGGTCAAATGCAACCTCCAATCCTAGTTTTTTGAGGAATCTCCACAGTGGTTGCACCAGTCTACATTCCCACCAACAGTGGAGAAGAGCTCCTTTCTCCCTGCAGGGTTGCCAACATTTGTTTTTGGTTAATTTCTAGATAGCAGCCTTTCTTTGTGGGATGAGAAGGAATCCCATGTTATTTTCATCTGCATCTCTCAAATGACTAATGATGAACAGTTTTCATGTTTCTTTGTTGCTTTGACTTCTTCATTTGAAATGTATCTGTTCATTTCAGATACTGACTTTCAAATTGGGGTCTTTAAATTTGGGGGAACAGATTGTTTAAGTTCTTTGTACATTCTGAATAGTAGTTCTTTAAGGAACACCTGGTAAAATTTTTTTTTTTTTTGGTCCACATTGTCGATTGTCTTTTTACTCTGCTGGTAGTTTCTCTTGCTGTGCGGAAGTTTTTTAATAGGATGAACTCTTAGTTGTTGATTCTTTCTGCTAGTGTGCTTGCTGCAGAGGTTTTATTCCTATAGTCTTTCCCTATGCCACATGTCTCCAAGTGTTCTACCTAACCTATCTTCCAGCAGCTTTACTGTTTCTGTTTTAATATTTAGATGGAAAAGTAACTAGATTTTAAAAGAGGGCCTATGCTTTGCCATATACTTTGTGTGGTAAAAGTCTATTTATGGAATTTTTCTATGTATTTAATGCAAAAGAATGAGAAAGAATCTGACACAGCATGCTTAGTAAGGGATTTATAATATAATGTGGGCCTCTTCTATAGTAAAGGTTAGAATGGAGATGGAAATTACAAGGAGAGAAAACACCATAAGCAAAGGTACAAGGGCATGGGGGCTTTTGGTGCCTTTTACCAGTGAAATTAGGGTGAAATTTTTGAGAACAGTCTGAGCTGAGGATGGCCTGTGGACAAATGGGAGTAAAAAAGAGATTTAGGAAGGGAGGTCTAAAGATTCCTCCTGGACTAGTCCTTTTTGTAGATCTGAAATCCATGCTTTGTAGGTTTCACAAGCATTTTGTGCTAACTTCCTCTTGCAGCCCTGTTGAAATATCTTTGAACGTCTTCTCTGGGATGTCTTTCTAGTGATTCCTTTGATATAGGAAAATGCATTTCTGCTCAGCTGTTGCTTTGTATTTAGGCTCTTTGTCAATGGTGGGATGACTTCAGTTTCTATTTGTTCAGACTCCTGTCCTTGTGAGTTGAGATCTTGGTCAACCACACCTGCTTCCTCCTGCATGTGACTCACTTTTTATCCACAGGCTAAGGACACATCCCTTTTTCCCATAAGAAAGGCAGTTAATTCCAAATTGCTGACCATGTTGTGCTGCTAGACTTCGGAGCCCTCTGTTTCCATTCCTTCATCATTCTTCCTTAAGATTTCTTCTTCCCAAGTTAGGCAACAGTCTGGCATGTTTTCCTAAACTCCAGGGGACATGTACAGTGCTCTCTGTGATGTTGTATTGAAATTGGAGTCGAAGGCCATCTTCCCTTGCCACTGCCTGCTGAGTTTGGAGGGTGAAATGCTCAGCACCAGGTCCTTTTTCACTTTCTGTCTTGAGGCCTTTCTTGTGCTGTGCTGTGAGTGAGAGGTGAAGAATTCCCCAAGTACACTGTGGCTGCCTTTTAAAGCCCTTTGTGGTGCTCTCCTACCTCTGCCATATGGGTGGTATCTGAGGGTTAGATTAAGATAGCTGCATCTGGAAGTCCTGTTTAATCTTTACCTGAATCCTAGGAGGTACTCCTCCTTCTGTTACTGTCCACATCCTACCAATGAAGAGACAGGCACAGAGGGGTTAACTGACATGACTGAAGTCGCTCAGCTTTGCAGAACTGCCTCCCTGAGAAGTCTCCTCTGGGTTTGAGTTGGGAAATGGAGGGTCAGGTGAGAGCACCGGCTTGGCCTGGGTGAGCTGCTGGTTGCTCTGTGCTGTCTTTAGATTCATACTTCGTCTGGTGTCCTGTGGGATTCTGAGGATGGAGGAGAGAGGAGGCATTTCTTTCTACCCTCCAGCCCAGAATGTGGGCCATGGCCCAGTAATCCATGCGGAAATCTCCAGATGATGAGCTTGGTAACGTTGCTGCTGGGAAACCGTTCTCCCTGCTGTCTTCCTCCTGAGCATGTTCCTGGGATGTAAATAATTTACAATGGCAGCGATTAAGAATGTGCTCTGTGTGGGATGAGCCCAGTTCCCTTAGTGACACTGCAGGCTTATATATAGCTCAGTTCCACCGTGGGTCTCACATGTGCTCCATAGTACAGCCTGTGTCTGTGGCTAAAGCAACAGCCGGCAAGAGGCCTGTGACTCACCAAACATCCCAGGGAGTCCAGGGCAGTGCTTGGAATAGAACCAGCCCTGCACTTCCGAGCTTTAAACCCTGTTGGCAGGAAATTCCTTTTGTGAATCTTTGGAAGAAGAACAGCTCTAAAGTGCATGGTGCAGGATATGTTAGGTTTTCTCCAAGGCATGCGGATCAGGAACTTTGCCCCTAAAGCATAGGGGATTTTTTTCCAGTCTGTCTGTTGCTTGTTTACTGATTTTGGAAGTTGAAGACTCAACCAGGAAGTGCTTAGGGTGATTTGGAGTAGAAATGTGGACTTGGACTCATGGTCTTCTTAGCAGTACTGCATGTGTTTAGTGAATCTTCCTGGAGACCCAGAGAGACAGAACAGCAGACACATATGTAATTCTAAAGTTTGCAGTTAACACATTAAAAATTGAAAAAGAAATTTATTCTAATGTCTTTCACTCAATCTCAAATGATATTTCCACACATATCCAATAGCAAGCATTAGTGAAGTTATTTTTCCAGTGTATTCAGATTAAGCTTTTGAAATCCTGTGCGTGAGTGGGCACCATATTTTACACCTATACCTCTTCATTTGGTCTTGCTACAATTAAAGTTCTTAACAGACACAGGTAGCCATTGTTCTGAGCTTAGACTACACAGCCATCTGCAGCTTTGTTATTGGTTAGTTTGTGGGGTAGGGCCTCAGTAGTCTTTATGAACCTCAGTTTCTTCTTTTCTGCATGTACAAAATGGGGACCATTTTTTGCTTTCATGGTATTCTCACAAGTTAAGCAAAGCCACCAGTGTAGTTCCTTTAATACATAATGCCTTGCTCAAAAGGACTTGCCCTACAATTCAACTCTGAGCTCCCTGGGGGAGGTCATAGGCAGCCCAGCATCTGACATGGCTGCACCCATGTCAGTCCTCATCCTCTTTCCCTTCCTTCTCCTGGCATCTACCATCTACTCCATTTCTACCCCTTGAAACATCTACAGTTCTCACCCCTTACTTCCTGCCCATCTCTGCTCAGAAACCCCTTTATCTGACATTTTTTCTTGAACCCTCTGTGTAGAAATGCACACCTCTGTGCTCAGTCTGCCCACCTACTCTGACTTCCTTTAGAACAGTCCTCACTTTCATGGGGCGATTGATTACTTGTTTAGGGGTTTCTTCCTCTCAACAGAAAAAAAAAAAACAAAAACCCCAGGTCTTCTAAGAACTCCTAGTCGAAGGTGATTTCCCTGACCTCTACTCTTCCATGGAGCTTTCTTCATTCCTTTTCTGTAGTGTTTACGGAGCATGTTTTGTGTTCGAGCTGCTTATGCAAGTGGCTACGCTATTACAAGCTAAATCTCCAGAAGACAGAGAGAGAGGGTGGGAAATAGAAACTGTACAGTTCTATAGTGAGATCCACATAGGCCAGAATCTTGTGTGGAAGGAGAAGAGGGGACTGGGTGTTCAATCCAGGGCCTTTGCTCTGTCCCTAGCTCACTCTTTAAATTGTGAGATAGTATCTCTTTGTTGTCCAGGCTGGGTGTGAACTTTCATTTCTCCCAACTCAGGCTCTCAGGGCTGAATTCACCACCCCTGGTTTGAGTCTTGCTTCAGTGCATCAGAGGTGTGAGGTTGAGACCGGTATTTAATGCTCGCCTTTTTATAGGAACATCAGGGCCCATCCTGTGGAATACATCTTCAGAGATGCCTCCTTTGGACTGAATGTTTTGCTTTCTTCTTAGGGTTTGGACAATTTTAAAGCCATGCACATAACAGATGTTCAATAAATATCAATCATATGACTCATGTTGTTTCAAATCTCCAGCATACTTAGTGCTAATATTGCCTGGTACACAGAATGAGACTATAGGGCCTGTCATAATATCTCGTATGACAACTTTGAGGTAATAAATGTACCAGCTTGTTTTCTTTTCCACTAACATATCTATATCTTTTAGAATGTACTGCACTTTCTAATATGTTTCACTTTATTCTTCTTGCCCTGGGGATTATTGTGATTTTCCAAGTCAGTACAGATTTGTTTTGACTTTTCCTGTAAAGTACTCCCCTCTGCTTGGTGAAATGTACTTCTGTCATAGATCGCCCCAAAGGAAATGAGCTCAGGTGCAGCCACATGCACCCATGCTTACAACATGGCACGGCAGAAGGAGAACTCTTTATATTTTTGGCACTGGGTATTGAACTCATGACCTTGTCCTTGTCAGGCAAGCACTGGAACCACCGAGCTAAATCCCCAGCTCAGAATGAGAATTCTTATCCGAGAATCAGAAGTCAGGAGTCCCATTTCACCACTCAGGCCATGACGTGTAAAAAGGAGTTGGAGTAGAGATGGGTCTCTCAACTATATCATAGCATGTTGGATCCAACATGCTGTGTTTTGGGATGTCTTATGTGTTGTAGGATGTTGAGAAGCATCGCTGGCCTGTAATTGCCAGATGCCAATAACAACCCCTCAATTGTGAAACAATCAAAAATGTCCCTGTGGGTCAAAATAACTCTTCCTTGGGAAGCGCTGGGTTAGAGAGTTCAAGGCTCAGCTCCTTTAGGCCTGTATGGTGAGGTCTCTCTTCTGCACACATGCACACATACATGCACAGACACATGTGAACACAAACCCACACTACTACTGTACATGTAACCTCCTTCACTTCCACCTTGGGGAACTCCTATGGTTGCTATCCCACTTCCTGCAGTAACACTACACATTTTCTCACAGGCTGCTGCCCACACCCACTCACAGCAGAACCTCTGTGGTAGAAGGGCTGTGTGGGTGACATTCTGCGACTTCAGTGTATTGAGCTCACTGGGAGAATGTGGAACAATCACCTCCACCCCCTGCGTGCCACTCCGGTGCGCTCTGGCAGACAGTCCCGGCAGCTGTAGCTGTTACAGTTCTGTGCTCAACATGGACGGCTTTGTTTTTGGCTCTGAACAGATCTTCAGGCCGTAGATTTTTCCAGCTCACTCCTCTGCACATGTGCCTTTCTCCTCTGCCCTGACAGCTGTGACTCATAGTGACAAGCAGATTTTTGTGGGAACTTGTGATAAAACACTGAAGTTGGGCAACAGAAAGGAATATGGAGTTGGGAACAAAGCCGACATTTCTTTTTTTCATTTTTTTCTTCCTTAGTTTTACTTCCTATATTCTTTCCCCTGAAAGAGAAGACAAGTAGGTATCATATTTAGTTATGTGTACAGATGGCTTCACAGTTGACAAGACATTTGTGTTCTTACCATATTTTTAAATGATAGCCAGAAAGAGTGAGAGAAAGAGAAGGAACGTGGCTGTCCAGTCACGCAGTTAGCCAAGAGTAGAAATAGCTTTGTGAAGGTTCTCCAGCCCAATGAACAAGACAGACGTAAAAACAAAGACATGCCATGCAAGACAGCAAGTGCTGATACCTAGTCGCAGCTTCCGAGTACCTGGAGTTGGGTGGAAGGAACAACATCATTTTTAAAGAAAAGGAAATGACATTTGAGGACATAACCTCAAGGTATCCACTGAAGGATAAATACAACTTGGCCAGGCCTGAGAGTGAGGAGAACAGAAGTACACTCTAACAAGTAGGTGTATATGGTCAGGCTCAGTATTCATATCATCATTATCCTTCTGATCATCCACATGCTTTCTGAGCACATACTATATACTAGATGTCTTGGGAGAACTTGACGTAAATCATGCTATTTAGTTGTCATGTTATTTTTAAGTGTAGGTATCACTATTTACTGTATTCTGCAGGCGAGGAAACTAAGATCCAAGAAATGTTCAATAAGTTGTCTTGAAGAACTACTGTTTAGAATTGATGCAGTCAGACTCAGAACTTCCCTGAACTACAGAAAAAGATAAGCCCATTTACAATATGCAGCTAGGGAGGACAAACAATCTAGTGTTTAGCTAGTAAGTAGAAGTGATGAGGTGAGGAAAAGAAAAGCTGGTAATTTCTCAATGGCTTGTGATTTCTGTGCTTGCCGCAGGAAACCCTGACCTACCTTGTCTGCTAGACTCCAACAGAGAGTGTGCAAAGGTTCCTTCTTGGAGCTAGGGGACCCTGTGCCTGAGATACCAGAAAGAATCTCAGATACCAGAAGTCCCACATTTCCTTTGAGTTTGGGGGACTTTCTACTCAACCTTGCAAAAGTGGAGTACACCTAGATCCGGGAGCTACATCTTGAAGGTGTCCAGCCCAGGAGCCACCGTGATGATCCAGCATGAGATGCTGAACTTTCTGATCACACAAAAGCAAAACCTATCCTCAGTGCATTCCCATCTGTGTAAAATGAGACTATAGACTTATTCCTGTTTATTAAGTACCTCTCAGGACAGGTATGTCATTTGTGACAATGGTAGGTAGGACAGACACTTAAGTTATATGTTCATGTCCCTGATTTGTTGCCTGAAAGTGTCTGTACCAGTGCATCTCATTGTCTTTCAATACATGTTCTTTTGACACCCATGATATGCCACAAGCCAAAACACAAGCACTTATGCACATTCTCAATGTGATAAGCAAGGCTGCTGTACTCCTAAAAACTGAGCAGTTTGCATACCTTCACACATTTTGTAAATAACGAAACATAACAAAAATGTGTCCAAGGTCTCTATGGACTCCATAGTTTTAAGGAGCACCTCTACTGGGCTTTTGTAAACTTTAAAATGTTCTACTGACACATGGCATAATTACGAAGATGTTAATCTTTTTTTTCTTTTGTGTCTTTCTCTCTCTCCCTCTTCCTCTTTGTTTTTCCTTTTTTATTCTCTTCTCTGCAGGACTCCACAGAATGGAGCAAGAATGAGAGGAAAAAGGCCGGCAGAAAAGCATGAACTGGAGGTTTGTTGAGCTCCTCTACTTCCTGTTTGTATGGGGCCGTATCTCAGTGCAGCCCTCCCACCAGGAACCAGCTGGGACAGACCAACATGTCTCCAAGGAATTTGATTGGCTTATTTCAGACAGGGGGCCTTTCCATCACTCCAGGAGCTACCTATCCTTTGTGGAAAGACACCGTCAAGGATTTACAACCAGATATAAAATATACAGGTATGATCTGGGCTGTGCCGGCCCTTTTCTCCTCTCATGTGTTGTAGGGTTAAGCGTTGACATGCGTCTGGCTGTGTCAGATTCTGAGCCAGGAGTCTGTGCTCCTTCAGCAGGCTGCTTTGCCCTTTTTACTATTTTATAAAGAAATTTTGCATGAAGTATTAACAATGAGATAAAGATGAAAGAGCTAACACTCATGGAATACTCAACTGAGTGCTAAGCATGGTTCTTACTACTTCTTACTATTTACTACATTGTCTTCAAATTTTTAAGAACCATTGATTGTAGATTTTGGTTTTCTTTACTTAACAACTTACATAACTGAGTCCCAGCTAAGTTAAATAATGAGCCAAAAGTTGTGCACAGTGAGTGAATGGTAAGACTAAGATTCTAAACCTAGCTTACATCTATGGTCTTTAACTACATTAAGTATATTTGCATGGTTTTGCACGTACTATTAATGAACCCACTTAGCTAAATACATTCATGCACCTGGAAAGAATAATAAGACTTAATGAACAACTTTTTATTTTTATTTTTTTGAGCAGATCTAGATTGATTCTTGGGTTATTGCAAATCTACTCAATGAAAATGGACTTACATCTATACAAGGGGAATTTTTTTCTGACTTTCTGAAGGCTCAGTGAATGAATCCAGAAGTACCCTGACAATAAGCGCACTAACAAGAGGAAAGCATTTCAGTTATGTGTAGGTGAAGCCAGGTGGTTGAATAGCATTCTGAACTACAAAAAGGAATTGGAGTTTGGGTCTTCTAAAGGGGCAACACAAATTATGGAGCATGAGAGGAGTAAATGCATAGAGAAATACTTTCATATTGATATCTCGTTAAAGTGTCTCTGGTAACTAAAATTCTCTCTCCACGCAGCCCATTACAACATGAGCTAATCAGTTGTGATAAAATCTATCTGGGCTAGTGTCTCTTGTCCTCATCTTCTTTGGTTCATGCGATTCTTGAGTGTCATATCAGTTGAGTTTCTTTTTGGATGGTCTGTGTATAAACTCTAGAAAAACTTCAACAAAAGTCCTACCTTTTGCTTTAAAAAACTTTATTAGTACATATTTACAGTACATAATGATGCATTAATTAGGGAAGCTGTGTACATACCTAACAGATTATACTTCTTTTTATGTCCTCTTCCATTTTCTATCTCTTGATCTCCTTCTTATTTCCAAAAGATCTATCTTTTTTCTCTTGCCTTATAATTTATTTATACTTCATGTTTTTCATATAAGAGATATTTAAGCATATGTGTCTGGTTTATTTCCTTTGTGTTGTGGGAGATAAGAAGGACTAGAAGCAGGAGAACAAGAGGAAGTCAGGCCTTTAATTCAGAGAATTCAGCATGGAAAAGTACCATACTTTGGGGGATATCATTTTCTGAGCCCCATAAGCCCAAAGCCCTTTACTATTTGAAATGGTTTTTCCATATTCCACTTCAACATAGCCTCCTTACATGATCACATCTCTCTAAATTTATTCTTGTTTAATTATGAACCATTTGAAATTGCACTGTGTTGTATATTGCAGCATATTTTTATTTTTTCTCACCTCACATTCTTTTCTTTGAGGAAAAGACAGACACACATATGCACACACAAACACAACACACACATACATGCATTTTATTCATTTCTGGATTCTCAGGGTGATTTTTTCTCTGGCATAGTTATCATAAGTACACAATAAATATTGTGGACTTGAATGGCAGGATGCAAAAATCTCTCTGGAGCTTTTGTCTTAATGTCAAGGAAGAAAGGGCAAGCCTTACCATTTCTGTGCCAATTAGAAGAAGAGAGGGAGAAAACACGGTGCAAGGAGGAACTCTGGCCTTCAGCTAAGGCTGGAGTGAGTTGGTGAAAATAGGAATGTCTCACTTGCATATTTGCAGTGTTGTGAACTGGAGATGAGTGATTTGTGAAATCTCTTAGCAGCATAAATACTTGTATTTCTGTATTGAATATTGAAATCCTACTTTGAAAGATGACACACTAATGATGAAGGGCTTACAATAGTTTTGTCTATGCAAGACTTTATGGATGAATTTCATTTGCTCCTTGGGAAAACTATTTCAAAGTTATCTAAAAACAATAATTTGCTTCTTAATTTCAATTTTGGTTCCTAAAATAATTTTTGGCAGACTGTGGCCCTTACTGTTTGTGATTATGCTTATGGCAACTAAAAATGTTTGTTGATTCCTTGTGGATTTGTCATTGCTTGAGATTCTGGATGTGAAGAGCAAGAAGCTTTGAGATATTGGGTTTGGTGAATAGAAGCTGTAGAAATCTAGATAATCGCTCTGTATTTTTTTAAGTCATAACAACCTCTTGTGTTTCTATCTGACTTTCTGTTCCCCTGGAGCCTGTCAGGAACACTTTAAGACGGAGGTGATTAGAATTTGTCTTTCTATTTTAAAAATGATTGGATGAGTGATTTGGACAAAAACAGATAGACCTGGCTTGAAACAAGGTATGATTATGCATCTATAATCTCACCAATGAATACCTTAGGACTGTATGCATCCATTTTTCGTCTACTGATGTTTCTTATCAAATATGTGTTATAGTCAACAGTATGCTGGGAAAGGAGTATTGATCTGAGAGAAGATACTCATGATAAGTCGTGGTGTAGGCTCTAGTGTGGATTTTAAGGAGACCTATAACCCATTTTAGATGATCAACATGTATATGCTATTACTGTCAGATGACTTATTTTTAAATAAATCCCTAAATAGAGCCACCTATGTAGAATGCTGACAGTAGTGTCCTTTTGTTTAGCATTTATAATGTGCCAGGGAGGGTATTTAGTCCTCACTACATCCTCTCTGAGTTGGACAGTGCCTTGCAATTTACTGATGGAAAACCAGGACTGCTGGGGCCTGAATGTGTGGCTGAGGTCATCCAATCACTACAGAGTGGAGCTAGTGTCCACATCTTGATCCACCTAACTTCAAAATCTCCTTTTAGCATGGTGCTGGATATGACACCCAATGTCTATGTATGGCTTCAAAATATAGGATGTTTGCAGGCTATGAAAAGGCCAATCTTCATTGCAACCATTTTTCCAAATATTTTAAAGGTAGTTTTGGAACTTTTGAGAGGTGAAAAGTTGTTAGTTAGATGAAGAATCTGCACATCTCAATACTAATTCTACATCTCCGTGCATTGGTCTTGTTATGTTAGGCAAAATATCCCCTTCTTAGTCCCACTTTCCTCATTTACCACTTGCTTTAGATCCGTGGTTTTTAACCCATGCTATTTGAAATGCTGAAGACTGATTAAAGTAACCATAGAAACCACTGCAGCCTGAGGAGAGGGGCAAAAGGGCTCACCGGACAGGACTCACAGCACTTCATTTCTCTTGTGAAAAAAGGTTTGCATCTGTTCTCAGTTTAGTTTGCAGGTATGGTTTAGTTTAGATTCAACTTCTTAAGAAATTTGCAATCATCTAAGAAGCTCATTTCTGAGATTCTTTTTAGTTCTAAAATGAAGTATAAGACTTAACCAAGGTCACATGGTTAATTAAATGATGGCGTTCAACCTAGAAGCCAGGCTCTTGGTCGTCTAGTTATTTCTTTTTTTCTTTATTTTATGGTCAAATAATTGTTAGGACTTGTTTTCAGACCTGGCGCTGTATTTGAGGCAGATGATACAATGATAAGTAAAAATAAATACGGTCCTCTCTCTCCAAGGAGAGACTTACATCATACATACCTACATGTGCACTTACATGTATAATAAGTTCTACAAGGCAAAGAATGCAGAAAGTGAAATCACAAATGCTGCAGACCTTCATCTGGGACTTAACAATATGCAAAGACAAGACAAGACTCTACATTCTGCATAGGGAAAAACATCTAGATCTCCAGATTCAAGTACTTATTCAAATGCAGCCATTGTAAAAAGCCAACTAAAAGATGTTCTTTGACATAGTTGACCATGGATAATTCCTCTGACCCGAGTGTCACTCTGTTGACTAAAGCATTTCTAAGGAGTCCACCTTGCTGGATGCTGAAGTGGACACAGAACTAGGAACTAAACACTGCATCATAAAAGAAAGGATTTCCAACCATATCCTCTGCAGCCAGCTTTACTGAGATATCTTGGACCTCAAGTCTCAGCCAGTTCCTTGCTCCCCAGGGTTCAGACTTTATCCCTAGGTGATCGTGCAGCTTCAGAAGCCGCTAGATGGAAGAGTCCCCTCCTTCCTAACATAAATTAAACCATCATCTGCATCTTTCACATGTACATAGAGGTTGACATCAGCTCGGGGAGTCGTGGTTCATGGGTGCTGCCAGTGTTAATGTTGAGAATCTTTCAACTTAAATCCCAGCAGAAGCTCCTTGTCATGCTACTTCACAAGCCAAGTAATGACATGTTCAGTGGTTTGGGTACATGAGTACATACTCTGTCACTTGAGAGAGCTTGAGCTAAGGGAGGAGGGTGGTGCTAAAGCAACCTTTTGCTCTTGAAGGTGCCAGGGTACAATGGAAACCCAGCTCACCTGCACAATTTTGCCTAAATGAATTGAATGTCTTGTTTCCTCATCTGTAAAATAGAAGAGCTACTTATGGTTGCCTCTTACATCTTTTCCATCTCTGAAATTCTAGGACTCTGTGAAAGACTCATTTTAAAATACAGTGTATCATATTAGAGTGGGATGTTGGAGTTTAGAGACTTAGAATTTACTCAATTTGCAGTCTTTATTTTATTATTTTTTTTTTTAGCTTTCTTATTCTGGGGAGTTTACTCATGAAGCATTTACCCAGTTATAAATTGGTTGATTTAGAACTTAACACTACATATGTGCCATACACTATGCTATGATTTGGTGATAGAGATGACTAAAAGTAAACCCAAAAGTGCGCGCGCATGCACACACACACACACACACACACACACACACACACACACACACACCACCTCTTTCTACTAAGCTAAGAATTAGGAGTAAAAAAAAGAAGGAGTGAAAAGTAAAGATGCAAACAATTATCATTATATAATAATTGGAATCACCTTCAGATACTCAATTTCCTCCTCTGTAGAAAAGAATAACAATGGTTGTTTTACAGACAGAAGCAAAGAAGTGCAGTTTATTCACTTAAGATGAGGTGGACTGATGAGAGGAAGAGACTGTCAGCTCCAAATGAAAAGGAGGCAGAGAGCTTTATGGGGCACTGGAAGAGCAACTTGGCATGTCATTCACATTTGGGGGTCAGAACATATATTTGTGGCTAGGGTCCACAGAGCAATCAAGCCAGGTGTGCAGATATTTTCCAGTGACTTGGCATTGAAAAGATGATATTCTTTGTAGCTGTTATCTCTATGCTGGGAACATTCCATCCTGTGTCCGGTGTCCAGCTTTTGTTGGACAGAGCCACCACCTGTGCTGGCTGCGAGTTTTCTTTTTCTGTGTGTGTGTGTGTGTGTGTGTGTGTGTGTGTATTCTGTCAAATGGTAGCTTGAAATTATACAGCACATTCATGAATCATTTCATGACCAGATCAAACCTGACATCTTGTCCTACCCTGTAGGTCAAATGACATACAGTTTCTATGAGAATGCTTCAAAGAATTTAAATTATCTTATGTGTAAAAGGAACAGAGTTCTAAACCATTTACATAAAATAATTTATTATGATTTGTTGTACTTTTTGATAAAGCCACACCCATATTAGAAACATACTACTCACAGCTGTTAGATGAGGGAATGGTGTTTGTTGTCCGATATCATCTATGGAAGACATGGGACTGAGCAGGGGCAGGACTGGAATTTGAAAGCAATACTTGAGACTCTACCACATGAGTCCTTCCTGTGTTGTGAGTCTCCCTGTTTCCTAGTTACCTGGTTTATTTCCAAATACTAAGAGACTTTTGACATGGACAAGTTGCTACCTTTCTAAGACTCAATTTTCTCACTTGTAAAATGATGATGACATTAAGTACCCGGCATAGTTGGGTGATAAATAACACACGTATTAAATATATAGACCTTGGCATTTTACGGGAGCTTCATACATGTGCCTTTCTTCCTCATGCCTGACATGCTGTGCATTATTAGCAATTATTTCTCTTCTTTTCATGAGCGTTTAAGAGTCAGTTTGGTCTAATGGTGTGTACTTCGTCCTTACTTTTCTTCTGTTTTATGTTCTGTCAATTTTTTTCTGACTTTGAGATCATTAAGAGTAACTGCAAAATGAGTATTTGTGTCACAGATCAGTTTAGTAGAAAAATTCTGGTTCCACTTTAAGACTTGGATTCTGGAGAGGCAAGGCAGAGAAGAGAAAGTGGTATAAAGGGTCAGTATTTCACAGTAAGTAGTTTCTTATAGAGTGGTTTCCCCTAGAAACCACCAGAGAGTGAGTGGTTTGTGGCTTATGTGGCACGTTTTTCCAACCCTGAATCTGCACCTGAAAGTTGAATGTAGATCTCATCTTGGTAAACCAATTCTAATTGCCCAGCTGCCTTGCATATTTATTTCAGATTTGTGTGAATTTCAGTTCTAATGTACTATCCTGATATTCTTTCTTTTCACACACACAAAACACACACAAAAACATCTATTACAAGTTTCATGGTAAAGTCATTTGCCTAATTGAGTGCGGCTGGGAGATACACAGATGGTTCTCCTGAGATGTGTCCTTACCTGACATGCACTCAAGTGTAGATACTGATGCCTTAGTATTCCAGGTACTGTGCACTGCAGGGTTCATGGGGTGCTAGACAGATATGGACTCTCCCCTCAAGGAGGTTACAGAGACATGAGGGTCCGAGAGAAGCCACCACTGTGATAGGTGCTTGAAGTTGAACAAGGTTCTCAGCCTCTTGATTTTGCACAGAATCTTGACACTGTGAGGAGTGAAGACTATATTTCCATTAGTGTGTCTAAAATTCATTATCCAGGATTCCTCAACATATATTGTGTCTGGGGGAAAAATACCTAATAGTCAAATAAGTACTAATAAGAATCATAATGCCAGTTGCTACCATTGAAATTTTAAATCCTTAGCATTGCACTGCTGCCAGTACAGAAATTATTCTGACATATTTATAATAATTCTATGCATTTGGTATTGCTATTGTCTCCATTTACATAAGTTGTATGAAATAAGAGTTAATCCCTAGTTGAGTAGAATCTGTCAAGGCAAGTTCGATTCCAGAACCTGTATCCCTGATCATGCATATTGCTTCCCAAATTATATAAATGCACACGTGGGAGACCTAAAGTTAATGCAGTCTCCTTATCACAGAGCTTTCGTTATTACTAGACTGTGTAACAATTTTTTTTATCTCTCCTCTTTAGCCATATAACCTTCAAGTTGAACAGGGCTGGTAATTGGGGCTTTGCTTGGCTTTGATAGCTTGAATTTTTTTCTTCGTTTCCTAGCCTGTATCGAAGCTGTGAAATGATATCTCTTCAGCGAGGTTCCTGGCTGAGGAAGCCTGAAGCTCTGTGGAGCTTTAGTGTGAGACTTTTGGTCGAAATTTTCATTTGAAAGTAAGGGAGGCAGCAGCTTCAGTTTCTCTGTCATAAGCATTATCTTCTTTTCCTTCAAAGAAACTCTTCTTTAGAATTCATATTTCTAAATTTGGTGTTCAACCCTCTGGATTAGCACATGAAACTAATGGGGTGAGGCCACAGTTGGGTACTTAGGGAAGACTCCATTCAGTGTATTAAACAATGATGAGGCATTGGAATCACCTGGAGAAATCCCAAATACTTTGGCTCTTACCCCTCAGTCTTTGATTCAGTTGTCTGGGATACAGAGAAAGAAGAACCCTGTCTGTGGTTAGGGGCAATTCTACTCCCTACAGGGATATTTGGCATAATTCAGGGACATTATTGGTGTCCAAATGAGGGTGCAGTGGGGGTGCTACAGGCGTGTGGTGGGTAGAAGCTAGGACCAGGAATGCTGCTAACCACGCAGTGCACAGGGCAGCTCCCTGCGGCAGAATGTTACCTGGGATGTGACATCAGTTATGCAGAGTTTGAGAGACTCTGTTCATATATTTCTGAAAAGAAATGATCCTGAGAAAAAGTATTCAAACAAATGGTCTTAGATTCTGGTCTTTTGAAAGGTCGTTGTGGTGATTTCAACTTAGGGAATGGTTAGATCCTTGAGGTTAAGTTGAGTGGGGGAAGTGGTTTTGCAGTTGTAGACTTGTCTTTAGCTCAGGTGGCAACAGATACATCAGTGAATGGGAATTCATTTTTTTTTTTAGTTCTCTCCAGAGACATACTGTTAAAAGGAAACCAGCTTTCTACTCAAGATGGAGTTTCTTCTCTTCTGGGACTTTGAGCAAGGGATTTTACTCTGATTCTATGATTCTCTAGGAAGTAATATATTTGGGCTTCGCCATGTGATTCATATACATATGTTCTGAGTCATCCACAACCAACTTAGACCACGTATAGTAACAAATATTCTCTCCCTCCTAGAGCATCCCCAGTCGGCTTACAGCAAGATGAGCAGGGACCTATCCCATGTTCGTATTTGTCAATTTCTGTCCTTTAAAGGTTGGTGGCAAACTCTATCCTACACCCCATTATCTCTCACTTAATTTAAATTTCATATCAAAGTCTCTCTGAATAAAATGAAGCAGAGAAAACATCACCAGCAAATTTCTCTCAAGCTGCTTGGTGTCAATTCAAAGATTATCACCGGTGTTGATTATTTAAAATTGATCTCCCATTTCCAAGAATGATAGCTTTATTGTTGCCAAATTGGTACCTTTTCAGTATTTTAACTCTTTGCTCCCAGGCCATGACTGAGCTCACTTATGTGAACTGCAAACCAGAATTTGCGGTAATCTCTGCCAAGCAATTGTCTAGCTAGTCAGGTGCAGTGTCTAAAAATGGACGAGCTTACCCAACTCCTCACTGGGGCAGAAAGACACAGTGACTTTAACCTGATACCAAGGATGGCTACCACTCTGACAGGAAAGTAGGAGGAGAAATGGAAACCAGAACATAGGGTTTTAATCCACTCATGCCAAACCTTGGTCGAAGAAGAGAAAGGGGTTGATGTGTCATCTTGAGTCCCTGAAGCTCCTCATTCTCTCATTTGAAAAATGTTTGCTGATTTCCAAACTCTTGTTGGCTATGTCTTGAGTCATTTTCTAGATATTGAGGGAGGAAAACCTTGATCCTTGCTCTCAAAGATCAAAGGTATCTGAAAGGCAAATTTTCACAGTGCTACATGCTATTTCCTGTTTGCACAAGGCAACAAGTCTGTGTTTGGGCAAGTGGGGCCCTTCCACATCACTAGGAAGTGAAGGTGGGAAGAGGGTAGGAAATGACCAGTCTGAGGAGTTAGACTAGAGGCAGGTGTGCTGAGCACAGCCTTGAGGAGGATAAGGATTTCAAGAGAAGGCAGTGAGGGGAGTGGCATCTCCTACAGATGAAGTGTTACCTGCAAAGACAGTGATCGCAGAAAGCCCTGGACCCTATGTCCCAAAGTGTTGCATACTTTGAATAATACTGATGATAGATCACAAGATTGGAGGGCATTGTGCAGCCAACAATGAAAGGAATTTGAGATCACAAGTTTATTTCAACCAACCTTCAAAGTTTAATTAGCAAACTGTTGACTAGAGAGCTATTTATAGTGCTGTTCTGTTGTTTCTACATTTTAGATCTTCCTCCATACAAAGGAATTCATTTTACTTTGACTTTCACTAAAAGTAGCCAGAGATATAAAGAAATGAAAATTCACCAAAGAAAACTTAAGCTTACTACTGTACTCTATGGGATGCATTTTGATATTTTCTATTCTGTTCTACTCAAGGGAAATCTATATCTTTTTAATGTATTTACATTTTAAAATACTGGTGCCCACCAACAAAATTGATTTCTTCTTCTCTTAATGAGAGAAGGCCTTGCACTTTGAAAGACACCGCTGTTGAGTTTACATGGTGGTCATATTCCGGCTCAGGAGAAAATTGTGCTGTACTTGATTAGCAGGGTTTTCAGTGAGTTCAGGGTGAGAAGGTTAGAACCTGTGCCTTGCCAATGTGGGCAAGAGGAAAAAAAGTGAAGAGTGTGAGAAGTGAGACGGATGGATATTTAGAAATATTGCTCTGAGTGCAGTGTGAAAAACAGGTGGAGAGGAGGAAGGTGGAGGTTAGGAAGCTGTTGCTGGAGTTCAGAAAGGGAACAAGGGAGCTGAGACTGTGACAGGGAAGATGGAGTTCATTAAAGCTTGGATTCCGCTCAGCGCCACCAGCCCCTGCTGCAGACCTGCTCCGGCAGCAGCTTTCTATGCTGCACCCGGACTCGCCTCTCCCGGCTCCTTGCCCTGAACCCTTGGCAGGTGCCTTCTTTTAAGCAGCATTGTGCTGCTGCTGCTGCTGGATACTTTTGTGTAGTGAATGAAAGGGCCCAGAAGGCCCAGGCTTCTGCCTCCAGGCAGTTTCTGTGTGGAGGCTTTCCTTCTGGGCACAGGAATTACCTAGCCTCATTAGCAGTGGCTTCTCACACAGTCTCAGAGAAGCCTTTCGAATTCCCCCCTTTATCTCTACTTGACTCGTCTTTACTCACTTTGATGGAAACTTCCAGCTGCAAGTCAGTATCTTAAGCTTATGTGAGCCCTAAAATGGGTCTCGGTAGCTTAGTGAGTATTTAGACGGAGGCCCATTTTGATTTGAATCCTTGCTCCCCCACTTTCCACCCATGCGGTTTTAAATGCGTGGCTTAAATTCTTTGAGACTTGATTTCTTCATCCACAAATCAGGATAAACTCCAAGTCTGTTACAAAGCATTACGAAGAGAGTGTAGGAAAGCTCCCAGTGCAGAACAAATGTTTAAAGACTAGTAGTTTAAACAAACATCAGAAGCACCAATGGCTGGAAATTCAGTGGCAGGAACTCTGAGAACTCTTTTTTTTAATTCAAATCTTTATTGGTACATTATATACACATATCATGGTCGCACTGTGAGGACTCTTGAAGGAAACTTCAACTGCAAGAAGGCAGATAGGCCGGGATGTTCCGTCTCTGTGCTGCTGTCTGCTTGGAAAAGCATTGAGAAGGTGGCATTTGCTTCATTCTGAGTACAAGAGGCCATTTCTAAGAGGAAGCTCAATGAAGAGGTCTTCTCTCATTAAGAGAAGAAGAAATCAATTTTGTTGGTGGGCAACAGTATTTTAAAATGTGAATACATTAAAAAGGTATAGATTTCCCTTGAGTAGGATAGAATAGAAAATATCAGAATGCATCCCATAGAGTACAGTAGTAAGCTTAAGTTTTCTTTGGTGAATTTTCATTTCTTTATATCTCTGGTGCACCTTCTTTATATCACATTGGTGCAGATTTCCAATGTGCTGAGGAACATGTGGTGGTTTTCCAGAGACCATGTGGACACTGACAATGTGTCCTGAAGTTGTCAGCATGCAGTGATTCGTGCACACAGTACACAGCCCGTGATGTGCTGTCTTCAGCCCAAGGAATGGGAGCGTGACATCTCATCTCCAGTTCTCACTGCACGTTGCCTGTAAGGTTGTCTTTGATGTGTTGCACTCAGGGGACACTGATTCCACAGGATGGCTTCTCACCCAGCCTTGCAGGTGCAGTGCATGTGTCTGTGTGTCTGTGTGCACACACATGCATGAAAATAGGGATATGTACCTTGGCTCTTCTGAAAATTACAGGTTCGTTTTTCAGAGATGGCCTGAAAGATGCATCCAGCGTCCTTGAGCCCCTGTGATGGTGGCTCTGAGGCTCTAGCATGACCCGCTCTCTTTTGCATCGAAGGGAGGTGTCTTCTGTATGAGAAAAAAGTGAAGAGAAGTGATGTGAAAGTCTCTGGTCCTGTGCAGTTTGAGATGGGCTGGCTCTGTGGAAAGAAGGGTATATAGCTGTGCTGTCATTCAGTAAATAGCTGTTGGGTTTCTATCACAGTAATCACTGTACCAATCTTGGAAAACACCAATGTGTTGCTGTTCTTTGCCCTTCAGCTGCACTGGAGGGTTGGTGGGAAGCCAGTAGAGCAGCCAAATTGATACGTATCAGGAGTATAAAATGGAGGAGTAATGCAAAGAAGAAACACTAAAATGCGTCTGGCAAAATTAAAGCTTCCAAGAAGAGATTTAACAGAGAGAGAGGGAGAGAGAGAGAGAGACAGAGAGAGAGATAGAGAGAGAGTACACGTATGTGTTTTGATATAATGTCCAGACTAGGAAAGAATTTAACTGGGGCCTGCAAGTACTGCTAAATGAGTAATAGACAGGAAAAATGTAAGCGAGAAGCCAGAGAAGCCATAGCAGGGTCAGGTCATTCAGTCCTGTGGATGTTGTATAACAAGCTTTGAACCTTATCTTGAGACAGCAGCTCCCACACTCTATTATTTCAATCTATGTTTAATGTTTCTGTGATTTTGTTACTGTTCCTTAGGCCAAACACATATTAATAATTCTGTTTATTAAGTAGACAGGTTCAATAACTTAATGAAGTATTTATGTCCTAAAAGCTCAGTGACCATTTGAAAAAAACATAATCCATGCCAATTAAAGAAAATAATTATTTTTATTTTATTCTGAAAGAATCACATTTACCTACAGCTTCGCAAACTTTGCACTTGGGTACTGATACCACCATTCCCTATTCCTCACTAATGTTTGTACAGTACTTTGTAATTACACCAGTGTCCCAAACCCAGCTTTACAAGGATGTTCTACCTCCTAAAGGAATGCAGTGTGCTTCCATGTCACAGCTATGACTATCTTCAAGGCAGTAGTTTTTGTGATGCCTCGTGAAGGCTGTATATCCCTTTGTTCTGCTGAACATTTGAAATATCCTGCTGCCTTCTGGTGAGCGTGCTACGGGCTTCTTTAGCATCTCAGTGTACAATTTGCAAACCATATCTTAAAAACAGCAGGTAGGGTGGGGGATTTAGTGCAGTGGTTCTGGTGTCTTCCTGGTAAGTGGAATGTCCTGAGTTTGATTCCCATTACCACATATCACAATGCCAGGGGTGGTGGCTCACACCTGTAATCCTAGCACTCAGGAAGTAGAGGGAAGAGGACTGCTGTGAGATGGAGGCTAGCTTAGGTTATGTAGTGAGTTCAGAGCCAGCCTAAACTACAAAACAAGACCTTGTCTAAACAACAACAACAACAACAACAACAACAACAACAACAACAACAACAGGTAGCTCTTCAGAAGATTTTGTGCAGACAGGGAGCACATTCCAGTTATCATCTTAGATCACTCTTGCTAGATGTAGAAGATAGTTTGATGGTGGAAAAGTTGGAAGTAGATGGAAAACACATAGCAAGAAAATAAAATGCTATCACAAAGAACTTGCTGAGAGAATAGAAAACCATGGAAAAAACTATCATCCATGGAGATTTTTGATTTTTAAAAAAATTTTATCTTGAAATAACTATGGATTCACAAAAATCATACAGAGAAGTTCCAGGTAAACTTTGCCCAGTTTTTCTCAGTGTTTACATTGAATATAACTACAAAAACTCTCAAGCCAGGAGATTCACAGTCAGACTGTGCACTTGTGTTTTTTCTGTGGCTTTTCATCACGTGTGTAAATCTATGAAACTATCACCATATTCGAGATATAGAAAGTTCCATCATTAAAGAAGTGTCTTCAAGGTCAAACCTTTCTCTGTCTTCTACCATTTCTAAACTCTGGCCACCACTGCTTTTCATTCTCTGTCTCTTTCTTTGATTTTGTCATTTTAAGAATGGTACATAGTGTCACAACGTGACATAGTTTAAAGAAGGAGAAGATTGTCCTGGTTAATGTTTGAAAATGGTTGGTGTTTGAAAAAGAAGATTGAAAGGGAAGAAAAAATCAGGAAGGGAAAGGGCAAGTGAATCATTAGCTGCAGATTATACAGGAAGAAGAGAAGATGAATAGTTTTGATTTGACCAACTGAGTAGGTTGGGATGTTTTTCATCCAGGTAGAAAGTCCTGGAGGCAAAGCAACTTTTGGAAGTTGTCTGTGTTTGATTATGATGAATCAGCTTTGAAAATGTGGAGTTTATAGCACATGGATCATCTAAATAGAAACTGGGTGGGCAGTTGTGTAAGTGATTCTGACCCTTAGATAAGAATTGTGTTAAAAATTACCATGTTCAGAGTCATCGGGTTATTAATAGTGATCTTGAGACTGTGTCACTCTTGAAGAAGCCTGTTTAGCATTTGCAGAGAAAGGTACTGAGTAATAGTAGTAATTACCATCAATAGAGGAGAAAAATCATGGATTTTGCAATTATGGAAGTTAGAATGTATGTTTGAAGGAGAAAAAGTGCAAGCAGTCAAGGGTCATGATTTCTCATATAGCACAGAAAGTATGGACTGAAAGTAAACTTTCTTAAAATCTTAATCTTAGCAGGAGTTGTTTAAATAGAATGCTAGACACTGAAGCTAGATTGGAATGTGTTCAGAAGGGAGAAAGAAAGGTGTAGACATTTTATTTTATTTTTAAAAGAATCATAGCTATAAACAGGAGCAGAGATGTGAACTTCGATGTTTTATTTTTGTTTGTTGGCTGTTAGAAGAAAGAGGATGATAAAGAAAGGGTGAGACCGATGCTGTGGTTCAAGGTGGGGTTATTTTTGATGATGCAGTCCCTGGAGAGGCAGGAAAGGAGAGAATAAGGGCACAGGTGGAGGTGGAAGGAGGGATGCTGTTCAATTGAAAACAGAATAAAGACGAAGAGCATTGCGGATGCAGATAAGTCTGTAGGTTTCACTTGGAATTTGTAGGGACTTCTGATGGCTTCTGTTCTGTTTGTGAAGCGGATGTTTAGCCCATGGCTAAAGGGGACACACGGGGTGGGTGGGATGCCAAAAATGTAGTGTTTAAAGAAATATGGAACTTGTTTATCTGAAGAATGAAAGAGAGTTCTTATTTAAGGCCTTTGATAAAATGGGTGAGCACCTATTTACTATATCATAGTTGTAGTCCGTGAAGCTAGGATATTATTCTCTATATAACTGGGATGGCAGCAAGGGCAGTCGAAGGGTTCGATTCAACAAGATAAAAGTTGCTAAGTTAATGAGGAGAAAACACAGTTGGCTAAATACTTAACCATATCTGCCAAGAGTTAGAACTAGAACTGCCATACCATACAGAAATCCCATAACAAACTATACCCACACACTCCAAAGATATGAAATCAGTATGTCACCCATCTGCATACATATTAATCACAACATTATTCATAATAGCATCAATGTGGACTCAGTGTCCATTAAAGATGAATGAATAAAGAACATGTAGTTCCAGTGCACATTGAGATACTCTTCAACATTGAAAAAGAATGAAATCTTGCCATTTGTGACAATGTGGATGAATATGGAGGACATTCTGCTAAGTGAAGCAAATAAGGCCTAGAAAAAAAAATGTGACATGTTCTCACTTGTGTGTAGAATGTGAAAAAGTCAGCACTTTAAAAGCAAAAAGCAGAATGGTAGTCACAAGGAACTGAGAGGACAGAAAACTTGGAGAGATGCTGGTCAGGGGTTGCAAAAGTGCAATTAAATAAAAGGAGTAAATTCAGAGTTCTCCCATTCAGTATTATGACTACGGTTAAATACAATGTAAAATAACTGGAAGATTTTAAGTAGAATAAAACAAGTATGTTAGGTAATGCATTTGTAAATTAGTTTGGTTTAGCCATCCTGCAGTCTCAAAAGGTTATATTGTATGCTTGTCAGCTAAAGTTAATTAATAAACTATATTTTGTCAAATGAATATTGGCTAAAATAAATACATGGATAGACCTTTGGATCTATCCAAAGTAAAGATAATGATAATGGATAGTAAAGATAAGAGAGAAGTAAAGATAATGGATAGTACAAAAGAGATAGGTGATATGAGAGAGACTCTGATGTTTGTCAGAGTCCTAAGAAGCGTTGTGGAAGATGTAGTTCTAGACGAATCCAGGGAGGAAGTTGAGGTCTGGAAGATGATGAGGTGAATGTCATTGAGAAATATTTGATTTGAGTGATATGAAAGCCAGTCAAGATTCAAAGTGAAGACGTGATCATGTGCCTAAGAGCCAAGTGAATAGGAGGAAATATTCAGAGTTGTTAGTTATATTATTAGTCTGTTTTCCATTGCTATAACAAAATACTAAAAGTTGGATATTTATACAGAAAAAAAAGCTTATTTAGCTCATAATTTTGGAAGTCCAAGAGCATGGAGTTTGCTTCTTTTCTGCTCTGGCAGAGTCTTCTGTTTACAGCACAACATATGGAAGCCTTTGTGGTGGTTCCGTGTGTGTGTGTGTGTGTGTGTGTGTGTGTGTGGTATGCATGTGCATGTGTGTAAAGAGAATATAAGGAAAATTGACTTTACATGGACACAAGCAGAGAGTGTCATGAGAACCAAACTTTCAAGTCTCTTACTAATTCCTGGAGACCATCATGAATCACTTCCAATTAAGTCCCCCTCCCCCAGCCTAATTACTGTAATTTCCACTAGACTTTATTTGTTGAAGGTTCCACCATTTCAGAAGTACCTGCATATGAGCCAGTAGGGGACAGATGATAGGCAAACAATCACAGCTGTTTTATACAACAAGGTAGATGAGGATCTTAGTTACTTTTCTTGTTGCTAGGACAAAATACCTGACACTCAAATTTAAAGGAGGAAAGGCTTATTTTGGTTCACAGCGTATACAGGTTTCAGTTCATAATCAGCTGGATCCAAGGCTGGGTGGATGGCACAGGGGCATCCCAGAAGAGAAACAGTTCATGGTCGGCAGGAGGCAGCAGAGTCAAGGAAAAGGCCAACTACAACTAGCTAGCAGGAAGCCTCGTTTTGTCTCCTTGTATTGTATCCGGGGTAACACTCACACCTCAGTCCCAGCAGATAATTGCACCTTGAAGGAGTCATACACTCTTCATTTAGCCACTCTGAAAAAGCCTCAGCCCTGACCGCACGAGGCTTTGCAGGGACAGCTAGACATAAGCCCTGGCATTGGGAAAGAAGAGGATGGGTAGGGAAAAATTCTGTCCCTAAAAGATATGTATTTCAGTCTTGTTCTTCCTTAGATCTTAGAGTTTCAAGTGATTTATCCTATCTGAGCCTTAATTTCTTCTCTTTTAACAGGTTATGATCTTTAGCTCCCCCACAGAGCTATATTGGGAGGCTCCAAAGGGAAAGGGAAAGTGAATGTGCATGGCAAACCCTGCAGTGTCCTGTAAATACGGTCCTATTGTTCTTGTTTACTGGCTCTGGGGAACTGACTTTGAAGTCTTTCAAGTGCTCCATGGAAGCTAGTGCTTTGGTACTTAATAATTGGCCAGATTTCAGAATATCATCATTTTAGAATAATAAAATGAACTACTGTTATAATACTGGAGGGAGATTGTTAGAAGTTCTGTCTTTTAGATGTCCAGAATAAATGTGCAAAAGCAGTTGACCCGGACAAATTGACTGATGAAAGGCTAACTTGGGCTTCCACAGAATGAGTTCAGTATTCTTTGGATTTACACAAAAGCGCTGAGGCATCTCATCCTGGACTATACAGCAAGCCGAGAGTAGAGATTGTGTTACATTTCCTGTACACAGCACAGAAATCTTAGGCTCGCAGCCTCCTCTCAGACAGCATTATTATTACTGTTATTAATATCATTATTAAAAGGTGCAAAGAAAGGGGCTAATAGCAACAAGGAATTTCCAAAAGGTGTTACTGTATTCAAGAAATGGAACCTCTTCACCATGTAAATGGTAACAGACCAATGATGGATATTCCAAAATGGACTCTTAGGGGAAATTATTAGCAGTTAAACAAATCAAATAAGTGTCAAAACAAATGGATCCACTAAACTAGTTTGATAGGATAGCAGATATCATTTTCATGCCTAAAGCTTGTGCAGCCCAGTGAAGGCATTTGATCCTCACAGTTCTTTGTGAAACTCACTCTTCTAATCCCATTTTAAGGATGAGGAACTACAGGCTCAGAGAACTAATTTGCCTACGGTTAGGCGATGACATAACTGTGGTTGAAACTCTGGCAGCCCGTTTTCCAAAGTCTAAGTGAGGGTTGGGGCAGTGCAGGGGGAGGAGCAAACAGAGACAAGCAGTCCACATAAGCCTTGATAAGGCACCACCTCAATACGTCAGATAACCACCTGAGCGCTCACCTGTAACACTGGAGATGTGGATAAAATGATTGCTAAAATTTTTCTTTTCTTTCTTTCCATTTTTTTTTCTTTATAAAGATGTAACCTATAAATACATAGGTATTTCAGGTGTATACTTAATGTTTTGATGAAATGTGATCACCACAATCAAGCTCATTATCTATCCATCACTTTACATCATAACCACTCCCCACCAGAGTACTATCTCTTTCCCTCCTGCCTGCATAAGAGATTCATTCTCCCAGTAAATTTCAAGTGTACAGGAGAGTCTTGTTCCATCCCAGTCACCACGATGTCTATTACATCTCCAAGACATACTCATCGGACATCACTAGAACTTCTATGTTTTAACAAATATCTCATCATTGCTATCCCTCCATTCCACTTCTGGCAATCTCTATTCTAGTTTCTTCTTCAGTAAGCTTGACTTTTTAATACAAATGAGATCATGCAGTGTTTATTTTTCTACATCTGGCTTATTTAGCATGTTATTTTCCAGTTTTATCCATGTTGCCCCAAAATTGAAATTTCTTAAGTCTGAATAATATGTGTGTGTGTGTGTGTGTGTGTGTGTGTGAGAGAGAGAGAGAGAGAGAGAGAGAGACAGACAGACAGACAGACAGACAGAGACAGAGAGACAAAGACAGAGACAGAGACAGAGAGACAAAGACAGAGACAGAGACAGAGAGTTTCTCTATTTGTTTGCAGATGGTCTTATGCACATGTAGGCTGTTTCCTTATCTTGGTCCATGTATATATCCTGCAGTGAACATAGGAATACAGATATCTCTTCAACATACTGATTTCATTTTCTTTCAATATTTACCCACAACGGGGATTGCTAAATCATATGGTAATTTAAGTTGCATTTTTTGAGGGAACCTTTATTCTGGTTGCGAAGATGGGTATAAAATTCACATTTCTGTCACTAGTACACAGGGGATCTTTTTCTTCACATTTTTACTACTGCTTGCCTTTCTTTGCTGTGTTTTGTAGTTATTTCAACAGATGAGAGGTGATATGTTATTGCACTTTTGACTTGGATTTTCCTGATGGTTAAGAATGTTGAGCACTTTTCATGTACTGGTTAGCCTTTGTGTTTTGACTGAAAAATGTCTGTGGTTGTATGCAGTTCATTTTTAATGGTTTTTATTTTTCTGTTGAGTTGGATTTTATAAATATTTTGGATATTAATCTCCTATCAGATACACAGTTTGGATATCTTTTCCCATTTCATCGTTACCCTTTTGCTTTTGCTCTATAATTATTCTCACTGTGCAGTTGCTATTTAGCTTGAAATAATTTCACTTGTCTATGTTTGTTTTGCTTGTTTTTTGAAGTCTTATCCAAAAAAGAGGGCATGTATTTTTCCTTTGATTTCTTTTAGCAGTTTTAGAGACTCCAGTATTATTTTAGAGTCTTTATAAATTTGGGGGGGTTATATAGTTTGTGAGATAATGATCTAATTCAGTTCTTCTGAGTACTGACATCCAGTTTTCCCAAAACAGTTTATCAAAGAGAGAACTCTCTATTTATTGCATACTCTTAGTATTCTGGTAAAAGGTCTATTAACCAAATATATTTAGATTTATTTCTGGTGCTTCTATTCTGTTGTATTAGTCTTTAGGTCTGTTTTGAGGTGTGCACCGTTCTGTTTTGGTTACTATAGCTTTTTAAACAATATTTTAAAGTTAAAAGCCAGAGATTTAGCTTCCAGCTAAAATCTAGTCTCTAGTGGTTCCAGCTCCTGCCTTGCAAGTGCAAGGACCTGAGTTTGATCTCTGGTAACCACATACAACAATGCTATGTGTGGTGCCTCATGCCTATCAGTAATCAGTATCACATACCACAATGCCATGACTATATATGATGGCTCATGACTATAATCCCAGCACTCAGGATGCAGAGGAAGGAGGATTGCTGTGAGTTCAAGACTGGCCTTGGGCTACATAGTGAGCTCAGGGCCAGCCTGAACTGCAAAGCATGACCCTATCTCAAATATATATCAGATAGTGTGATGCTTCTGGACTTGTTCTTCTTGCTTCAGATCATTTTGACTATTTGGGACCTTTTGTGGCTCTACTTAAGAATAAGGATAGTTTTCTTATTACTATAAAGAAAGTTATTGGAGTCTTATAGAGATCACATTTAATTTGTAGGTCACTGGATAATTTGAAAATTTTAACAATATTAAATCTTCTAATCAGTGAAATTGGATTACCTTTCATTTACCCATGTCTTACTGAATTTTCTTCATCAATGTTTAATAAGTTTTCAGTGTATTAGTCTTTCTCCTATATGGTTAAGCCTGTTCTTAAGTATTTTATTTTTCCTGCCATTAGAAGTGAAATTGTTTTCTTAATTTCTTTTAAAAATCATTCATTGAGAGTTTATAGATATTCTACTGATCTTTATGTGCTGACTTTCAATTCTGCAACTTCACTAAATTCATTGGTAAGTTGTAACATGGTTTTGGTTATTATTGAATCTTTAGAATTTTCTACATGTATGATTGTATCATTTGAAAGCAAATGTAATTTGACTTCTTTTATAATTTAGAAACTTTTTGAAGTTTGTTTTATCTAATTGGTATGGGTAGGATTTCCATTGCTGGGTTGAAGAGAAGGGAAGAGAATGATCAAACTTGCCATGTGTGTCATCTCATAGGAAAAACTTCCAGTTTCCATTTTTAATCCTCTACAGTACTTACTTCTCTGCTGTCTCCATTTTCTCTTGATTCGTTTTTCTTGTTCCCATTCTTTTTGTGTTCAAATATGCCATATACATGCACTGCTTTAAAATTCAGGAGATACTTACTATCCTATAGAAAGTAGACAACAAAAACTTATGTTATAGGTGAGGTAGCAAAGACTCTAAGCTATTAGGTGGTCTGTCCAGTGTCCAGTGCTACCTGGGCTCACAAGAGCTTTAGTTTGCAAATAATTTGGTTTCCAAACAATGGGATTTGGCCAAATTTTGTTTTGGTTTGCAAACTGTACAGTGAGTAACAAACCTGACCACTGCCATCTTCCCACACAAACACAAACATGACCCATCACTTTCAGAATCATAGACCCAATGAAGTTTGTGAACTGCAGTAATGCATAAGATCAGTGAGAGAACATTCTAGAAGACATTCCCTTGTGTTATTTCTTGGTGCAGAAAATAATCCAAAGAAGATTTGTATTTTAACACTTTTTTTTCCTCCTGAATTATTCCTACTTCATATTATGTTCCAGGGGGACATAACACACATTGCTTATTCATAACACACATTGAGAACTTTTGTAAAAAGCAGCATAATTTGGGGGGAATTTTGATCTGTAATTAAGCTCCTTAGGGTGATGGGTTCCTGTCTACTTTTAATCACTGTTACCTTCTAAGAACCAGGAAGAATGCCTGGTATTTGGAGACATTCAGTTAGTCTCAGTGGAATCAATTACTAAACCAGTGAATATACCCTGATCTTTTGAGGGAAAAGTCTTATGACACTACCTGGGTTCCAAACCTGCATTTCTCAGTTGTTGACCTCAGATAACCTCCAATTTCCCTCTAGTTAGTGCCATAAAAGGTAAACATACTTTCACTACCTCCTGCCACAATTCCTTTCATCCCTGAGTATATTCTCAATTTACAGACATGTAGGTAGAAAACTTCGATTCTTCTCTCTCCAGCACAGACTTGGGCCATCTCTTATTGTATAAAAGACACTAGTTCACATATATGTCAAGCTGAAAAGTTAAATTTTTTTGAATTGGCAGAGCCTGTGAATGGCAAAACTTTCATAAGCCACAGGGGGAAAAAATCTATAGTATTTTAGCTCCTTATATAATCATCACTTCTGGCCTCCAGGTATTCTTTCATCATGTAGATATTCAACTCCTAGACTGTGCCAAGCATTCTTCTCATTACTATGGATGTGAAGTGTAGAATAACCTGCTCACTGAAGGAGCTCATGAGGTAGCGTTAAGGACAGGCAAGTAAATAGTTATGACATAATGCTAGAAAGTTACACAAAGGTTCATATAGTTTATGCCTTTGTTTGTTTTTTGTTCTTCTGTTCTGTTTAGGTTCCTCATATTTTTCTGTCCTGTATCTGAATACATCTTGAGCAGCAATAATGTATTAGCAGTGTTTGGAAAAACTGACCCCTTATTTCTAATTCTAGCTTTCTATCTAATTTATTAAGCAGATTCAGCAAGTCCAGTGCCCTTTTGTGGGCTTTAGCTGTTCCTAAAACAGGATCTCAGTACAGCATATTTCCTAAGGCGCTTCTCCTCTCTTATGTGACGTGATTCTATTGGTCTCCTTACTTCTCAAATGTTCCAGAAAATCTCTCACTCATTGTCATCTGTGATTCTGGAAAGAAAACATTTTTAAAAAAAAACATTTTTAAAGCATAAAACATTTTTAAAATTTTATTTCTTGAAGTTAGCACACTGGTGTATCATTGAAAGCAACCAACTCGACATGTTTCAAGTTAGAGATCTTTTGACTCTGGCTGATGGAGGATAGTACAGAGAAGGTCGGCAGTTCTATTTCAGCCTACTCTATAGTTCTCTCCCTTTTTTGGATTTGATTCTTTTGCTGAGTACCACCCGCCCACTTCTGGGAGACGAGTCAGGTGAAAAACACCTTCAGACGTCTCAGCTGCTTCCTCATCCACCTGCCATGGGGGCTGGATTCTCAGCAGCAAGTTCAGCATTTTTTTTCCCTGAAGAATAAGTAGATAAATTAGTTGACAACATTGTGCCATTTTCTATTATGTGCAGTAAGGCATATCTTTACCTATGTATCCATATCCTTTATTGAGGAACAAAGGGTTTCTTTCAGGCTAGCTCCACAAAGAAAACTGGTAGTGGCTACAAGAAGGTTTGGTAAGTTAGTCTTTAACAGTCAGACTTTACAGGAAATAGGATTGGGGACAGTAATAGAACTGAGGGGGACATCATTGTCCTATCACCCAAGGGATTCAAAGTTTGCATAATCTGACCAAGAAATAAAGTAAATACAAGCCAAGGCATATTTTTTGGGTAGCCATGGGCCAAAGAGAGGAATTTTGATAAGAAAGGATAGTGGAGGCCACATCTTAGGAGGAAGGTACAAAATTATGTCTATAAGAGTTTCCTTGCAATTTGTCTACTCACAGAAAGCATCTTTTTGAATTTTCTGTTGTACGAATAGAGGCTTCAGTAGATGGCTATCCAGAGCATACTCCATGTTCTTATCAGAGTTTTGTCTTAGTCTACTCTCTGGTCCTTTGCTCTTGTAGACATCAGTCAAATGCTTTGGTGTCCTCAATTCTTCCTGGTCAGTTGTACATGGCCGCATATTGCAGATATTCCCATTGCTCCCAGATGTCTTTCTTCAGTTTTCATTTATCTTCTGAACTCCAACTCCTTGCACCCACCTGCCAAATACATGGCTGTGGTAGACTTTTCCATGAAATCTCGGAAGCTGTTTTCTTCTCCAGCCATCTCTTTCAGAAACTATTTTTCTTAATAATGACAACATCACTGGTTATGGGTCCAGACTGGAAAGTTAGCTACTATTCTCAATTCATTCATCACTGAATAATTAATAATAATAATAATTATGCACCTTTATAGTATCCACTAATATTTATTGAATATTTATTGTTTTTCAGACTCTGTTCATTCCTGACTCCTGTTCTGTGCTGTTCAGAGCCACTAAGTTTGCATGTTTTTTCCAGTTTATTGTTCTGGATAAGGGAAGTGTTTTCAGACCAGAAAGCCATAGGCATAAAATCTTTTCTTTTTCTAGCTGCATCTTTGTAAGAAGAAACTCTTCTTTGCATTCTGTCTGCTTTCCATGTGTGTCCCATGGTCTTTAGGTAGTTGCTGTTTTGTTCTTTTAAAACTAGCCTAGTTTTTATGACCTTTCTCCACACGAGGTCTAGGCTGACCACTTCACGCCGTTGCCTTTGCCAGAAGTTCCTGATTTCAAAAGCACACGATTTGTGCAACATGAAGAGAAGCCAGATCAATCAGTAACAAATGCTGGTGGGCCTGTGGGAGAAAGGAACCCTTCTCCCTGTTGGTGGGAATGTGGACTGATGCCACCACAGTGGAAATCCGTGTGGAGATTCCTCAAAAAACTAGAATTTGAGGTTCCATTTGACCCTCCTCTTCACCTGCTGAGTAAGTTCCCAGAAGAATTAAAATTATCGTACTGTAGTGACATATATGCACCCATGTTTATAATGGCACGATTTGTAGTAACTAAATCTAGGAAACAGCTCAAAGTCCATCAGTGGGAGAATGCAGAAAGACATGATTGTTCTATAAAATGGAGGCCTACTCAACCATAAAGAACTAAATCCTGAGATATTTATAGCTAAATGAATGAACTGTGAAGCCACATTCATATGTGAAACAAATAGTGCACATATGTGTCAATACCAAATTGTTTCTCTGGTGTGCAAAACTGAAGGTGTAAATGAGGGTCAAAGTGTTTAATAGATTCTGTGAAATAGAAAATGTTCAAAAGGAAAGAAGAACTGGGGAGGTAGGGGGAATGGATAGAAGGGAAAGAAAAAAATTGAAGGTAAGAATGAAATAACAAAAACAAAGCTGATGTATCTAGGAGGGATTGAGAGGTTGAAGGGAGGGCAGGGGCATGGGAAAAATAAAAAATTGAAATATATCATGTATAGGTAAAAAGTCTTAATTATGGATGTAATCATAAGTTCTACCTAAAATGTAGCATTGAGCTCAATTAAAAATAATTTAAAATTTTAACTAATGTTTTTTTAAAAATCGAAATTAATATGATTGAATTAAAATAGAAGTCCTTGATTTACTGGTTAAAGGATCACTATGGATAAATCATCCACTGGGAAGAACTAAGAATGAGCAGTCTAAAATCAGGGAAGAGTCTGCTGGGATTTCTTTCTTTTTTTTTAGGGTTTTTTTTTTTTTTTTTCTCAGACAGGGTCTCACTTTGTGGTTCATGCTGGCCCTGAGCTCAGCCTCCAGCTCACATCACAGTAATCTTCCTGCCTCTGCCTCTCGAGTGCTGGGATTACAGGCGTGAGCCACCATGCCCAGAACTGTGGTATGTGGTACTGATTGCTGTTGGGGTGAGCCTCCACACCCAGTATTGTATGTGGTTACCGAGGATAGAACCCGGGCCCTTGCGCTTGCAAGACAGGCACAAGAACCACTGAGCCAACTACCTGGCCTCAATACTTATGAATATTAAATTCAAATAAACGAGGTTAGTATTCTAGTCATTTCCTTACTATTACAGAATGATTACAGAAGATTACATTGTTATCCTAGATAAAGCGTGTTGATCTGTTTTCTGTCACTATGACCAAGTACCTGATATAAACAACGTGACAAAGGACTTCACAATTTCAAAGATTTCAGCCCACAGTGGGCCGGCACCATTGCAAAGCAAAAGCACACAGTCCAGCAGAGGCCCTCACCTCCTGGCAGCCGGGAAACAGAGAGAGGGTCAGGGTGTAAGATACGGTCCCCGAGGTCACACCCCGTTTGCCACTCTCTTCATTAGCCTTACTTACTTCTTGTTTCTATCGCAGCCAATAAAGCCATGAATTAATGACTTCATCAGTGGATTAATCTACTAATGAAGTTAAAGCACTGATCATCCAGTCAGTTCCCCAAAGCTAATTATCAAACAAGCTTTCGTCAAAATGATCCCTTTGGGGGACACATCACATCCAAATCATGCTACAAGGCCACAGCCTGCGACTTTAATCACAGAGCTTTGTTCATGCAGCCCCAACCTTGTGCTTTTTCTCATCTTGCTCTTTTCCTTTAGAAGTGTCTCTCCTTACCCTCCACTTCTGCCTTTTGCAACTATGTTCAGAGTTAGACACTCATCTTACACGACAGCTCTTTTTTGGGACATTTACTTCTTTTTGATTCATGTGTTTGTATAAAACAAATATGTATTAGGCATTATGAGGTAGAGTAAAAGTCATTCTCTATTTCTTACCAAAGATCTCAGCGCTAAATGACAGGATCCCACTTGAGATTTACTACTTCTCTGGAAAGCCCATTCTCCCAGCCTCTGTTTTCCTTTGATGCACAGCACCCAGCAGACATCAGTGATTGTTCATTAATTAAATAAAAGGTATTATTTTCCTTTATTGCATTTTTGTCATTCCTTTCTGTTCCTCATTACAAAAAAAACCTACAAAAGTTATTTTGGCCAGTGATGTCAAGGTTCATGTTCTAGTTATCTATTCTTTCTCTGAAGCCTCCACTATTATTTTTCTTGTTATTATTGTTATTGTTGAGTCTTGGTGTATAGTACAGACTGGCCTTGAACATGATATGTAGTTCAGGCTAACCTTAACCTTGGAGTTGTCTTGTCTCTTGGCTTCCTGGTGGCTGGCATGACAGGCTCATGTCACCACCCACCAACCCTGGTGTTATATTTTGCACACAACACAATATAAATTTATATTTAAAATTTTGAGACAATATTTAAAATGGGAAAAAAGTATGCAGCGGTGCTTTGTGCCTTTTAAATATCTCCCTGTCCTTCAGAAGGTGTATTTTGGTTGTAACATCTGAAGTGAGTTATTTACAGAAACTATTGTGAAGTTGAACTTGTTTGTCCTCCTTAAGTAAATCTCTGCAAGGAGTTGAGAAAAAAAGATGATAGGAAAGAGTTCTTTCACACAAACAGAGGAGATATTTAAGCCCCTCCCACCCATCTGTTCTTTTCCTGCAATAATAGTAGAACTTTGATTAAATGCATGTGCGCGCACGTGCGCGCGCGCGCGTGCACACACATACACACACACACACACACACACACACACACGCACACACCATGCAGACAGTTTCAGAGAAAAACCCTGGTAGTAAATTTTTCTTTGAAAAATTGATAAACTGGTTAATTTGCTATAATGTGTCCAGATGAACAGTGACCCAAGGCTGTGTTGCAGCAGCTCCTTTGGATGTGGATCCCACTTAAACTTCTTTACAGAGATGTGTCACCCCAGCACCCTTCTGTGACTCTGGAAACCTTGGAGTTCTTCATCTGCTAGGTCCTCTACATTGCTTTACCTGTCCCTTTGTTTCTCTAGGCATTAGGGGCTAAACCCAGTGTGGCAGGCTGTGTATTTTTCTATAACTCAACCAGCCAAATTATCATAACTGTTCTACCACAGAGATGTGATATACCACCTCTGCCATTGAGATATTTATAGCTCTGGGAAGTTAATGAACTACTGCCAGGTAACAAAGGCAATGATGTGAAGTTCTAAGATCAAACCTAGAACTCTCTACTCCCAGAAGAGCACATGAAATAAAAAAAAAATGTGAACCCTCTCTGAGCAAAGAGAATGACAAAATTTCTTCCTCCAAATATAAATATATATATGGAGCACTTAAAATACTCTGAATTATTTAAAGCTGAAACCTGCCACAATGTAAATCAAACATTTGGAATAAGGGTTGGCCTTCAGGAGAGTAGAGATAAATCTGATGTGATTTGCAAGGTATCTTATTTTTCTCTCACCCATTCACATTTCTGTCTGTTTTTAATTCTGGAAGATTAAATCAACCAGACTATTTCACAATTTTGCCAGAGGGAATAAATCAGCTGATTCCAGACTCCATATCTATGCAGTTCTCATGTTGCTGGGGGTCTGGAGTCTTGGAACAGAGACTGAAGTTCATCAGCACTTCTTTCTCCCTTTCTATTCAATAACTGAAATCAGAATGGTTAGATGATTTGATCAAAGTTATGGATGACTAATGACAGACACAAGACTAAGACTCTGTCCAGCAAGTTCTCCTAACCAAGCACTCTTGTCTATGGCCTTGTAATAGAAGGTCTGACTGTCTCTGAACATTCAAAGTATGAGATACCTCCTTTCTGGTTTTTCAACTACAAGCCTGGTATTGTCAATTGTTTTATTTACTGGATACATAAAAACTTCATGAATGCAAAAACAGAAACATTTTTCAACATTTACTAGTTCATAGTAAGTTACATTAACTTTGTTATTGCTTTTAAGTGATAGGAATGATAATAGTTGATACTGTCTACTTTGCCACTGACACGTGATTGATTCATGATGGAAACGGAATTATGATATTCAAATTGACAAGGACAAAGATCAGTGATGACAGTTTTTAAGATAATAACAAAATTAATTTTTCCACCTGGTGCTAGCACTTATATTCCTGTTATCCGTGTTGGTGAAGAGGATGATGGTGGCTTTAATAATGCTGATTATTGGAGGAGGAAAAGTATGACTCTGTTTCCAGGGTTTTGGCTTTTCTGCTTGAATCCATTTCTTTGGTTATCTTGGCTTTTATAAGCTAGACCTCTGCAATCCTAAGAAAGGAAGAAGACACCAGTGAAGAACTACTGATGACTAGGAAAAGAGCCCTTTAGAACCTCTGGAAAAGGTGTCTATTTCTATATTCCGGACACTACCATAGAGACCCTAAAAATCCCCTGATGCGTTGAGAACACAAGAAAGCATGATAGATAGTCAGGGGAGGAGGATAAACAACAGAGAGGATGGGGAAGGAGAGAGATGGAAGAGAGAGAGATGGAGAGACAGAGAGACATGAATGGAAATAAGAATAAATATGAATAATAGAATGAAAGAATAGGGAAGAATAAATAGTCTTAGAGCCAAAACTCCTGCATGTAAATTTCCCTCCATGCGTGATACTAGTCCTTAGGTGCAAAATTTGTATTCATAATGTATCAATAAAAATTTGATTTTTTTAAAGTACAGTTATAATGATGGGCTCTAAAGAAATCTGAAAGTTGCAGTGATACTTTGCTAGTTTTTCTGATTTTTCACTTCATGGACCTTGTCACCAGTGCTATCTTGTCTGTAGAATGGAGACGTCCATGTTCAGTTCCTCTACATTCTTGAGGTCAGATTTCTCGGTGCTGACGCCTGCCTGAAGTTGGCTTCTTCCCAAGGTCCCTCTGTCCTGTCCTTGTCCCTGTTCCTTTCTTGTCTTGTATGTACTTGCAGATCCCAGATCCACTCTGGACTCACACCACCAGCTCCCTTTCCTACCAGTTTGTTCCAGATACTGATTTTTCAGTGATTCACTAGAACTGATTTTTTTTCTCCTGCTGGTAGAAACTCAATTAGTATGCAGCAGAGTGACTGGTCCACACCACGCTGCAACCAGCGCCCAGAGGCAAGCAAAAGGCCCTGGGAACCTGGTGCTGCATTTCTCGATGGCTGGAAAATGAACTGGAGAGATGCTAAGCTCTGCTTGTTTCTAAAACTCCTTCATAAATTAACGTAAAGATGCTCTTTTCCCCACCAGCCAGAGGACGGGCACATTTCAGGAGGCAATTAATCTCGGCTGATCTATATTAAATATTTATCTGCTGAAATGAGCCCCGTATTGTAATGGTATTTTTCATTATAGGACTTTATCATTTCCAAAAAGATTCCCATGTGCTGCCTCCCTTGTATATATTAAACCCAAATTTCCTGTGGAATGACACATCTTTCTTGGCCACGACCTTTTCTCCCCACAACAAGCTACTGATATGTTGGAATTTGCAGGGAGATAAACACATTTATTGAGAAAGAGGGAGGGGAGCCATCCAGTATTTGCTTCCTTATAAAAATCCTGGTGACAGGCTGTGAAATATGAAAGTTATTCCCTGTTTTTAGAAACTTAGAAGAGGGGAATGATTGAGATTAGCCCTAGGGAAAAGGTGAGGAAAAGTTGCTGTAATTATACACAGAGTACCTCTCAGAATGGAATCCAGGCCTTTACATTCATTTTCATAGACTAGTTCAAAACACACAGACACACAGGCACACACACACACACACACACACACACACACACACACACACACACACGAGTATGTCCATTTGACAAATGTGCACACAAGAGTATCTCCATTTGACACACGTGGATCTGAGCATTTCAACATCTTTATTATAAATGCAGAGAATGGACAGTCTTTGGAGTTGGAGCTCCAGTCCGATGATGTCTGATTTCAGGGCTCTCGTGCCTGTACTACAGTCTACCACTGTGGGGAGAGAAAAGTGCAGCTTGGTTGGCTGCTGGCTAGATGTAATTTGAAATTCAAGTCTCTGGGTAGCATGCAGTTTATTAGATCTGTGATCCAGGCTAGGCTTATTTGGGCCTTCAGAAAACATGAGCATTTCCAAAGGGGACTAAAATAAAGAGAAAGGGATGCAAAATGTGCAAATAGAGAAACTGAGAAAGAGGAAAAAAGGAGAGAGAGACAGGTCTGGGGGCCAGTGTCTTTAAAGGGAATGTGCATTTCTCTCAGCTCAGGCTCTGAAGAGGCAGATCGTAATTCACTCAGTCTTTGTGGGATTTAGGATCCTGAATTTCTCCAGATGTTTCCAGTGGTCAGCAGTGGAGACCGATGCTGCTGTCTTAGAGGTATGCTCTAACAACAGCCAAGGAGAAACTAGGGGGAAGTCAGTGAAAGGATTCCTGTTTTGTTTTGTTTGTTTGGTTGGTTTTGGTTGGTTGGTTATTGTGGTCCTGGTGATGGAACTCAGGGTCTCAAACAAAGCCACCATTGTCATTTTGAAAATTTTATTTTTCAACAAGTTGCGCTAAGTTGCTAAATTGCTCAGGCTGGACTCCAACTTGCCAGAGTGCTGGGATTAGTGGCCATGTCACCTCACCAGGCTGGAAAGGGTCGGTTAATGTGTGATTTCCTTCTCTCCACCTCACCTAGTTTTTTATCCTTAGGGGATAGCTGTGCCCTCTGAATACAGCAAGCACTTGATTCTGTGGCTCTCAGACTTCACTGCCTGCATCATAATCCTTTGGATGCTTTGGTCAAGCAGATTTTGGAGCCCACTCACAGGGCATACTATATTTCGGGTGGTCAGAGATTTCCCATTTCTCACAGTGGAAGCTGCTCATGATCTGGGTACTTTGAGGGCCAACAGCTTCCTTATAAAAAGATATACAAGGAGTCTGAGAAAAGAAAAACAGAAACAGGGCAAAATTCAGTTTCAAACTTTGAGGTCCTATCCAGATGTTCTTTCTCCATAGCTCTGAACCCTTAGCTGAATCCTATCCTTCCTTAGTGCTCTCAAAAGGTTTAAGAGAAATTTGTGGAGCCGTGATGAGTGAAGGTGATGATCGGGCAGCTGTGTTGAATATCATACAGCAGAGAAAAGACCCCACCTTCCTCAGGGGCAGACAGCTTTTGTGTTTGCTGTAGCCATGGGAATGCACAGCCAGGAGGGGTAATCTATCACTGCACACCTCCCCTGTGACTTCCTATTACTCTCCTTTTAGTTTCACTCAACAGGAAAAGCATTCTTGCTTGGCAAAATTAAATTTGGGGTTTTTGAAAATAAAAGAGCAATATTCTTGCTCCCCAGCCCCCTTTTGGAATCCCTTTGTATTTCTTCCAAAGGTTATAGCTCTTGGCATCGCTGCATATTGAATTGTTAAAAGGCTTTTCTATAACAATAACAGTGGAGATGAGCTTATTTCTCTTTGCCTTTCTTATTTGATTTCTTTCTTTCCCTTTGTGCTGCTTCCTCCTTATTACTCTTTTGCATGTCCCTTTTTTTCCTCTATCCTTCACTTCAGTCCTCATTTCACTAGGTCACTCAATATCTGGGCTCAAAGAGACCTGCATACATTAAATACAGCATTCTTACTTCCCAAATGGAGAACCAAGGTCCTTCTAGCTCTCACAGAAGGAACATGGTCAGAGTCTCAGGACAAATCAACTGCAAGGCCGTGGATACAGACCAAGGCCTTGGCTCCTTTATCATGAATCTTAAACACTACCAGTAAGCACTGCTCCCCAGTTCAGCACACTCCCTGACATTACTTTTCTGGACAGTGGTTCTCAGGCAAAGGACTGGAATGAGTTTGAAATCAGGGTATACAGGACCCTGCAAAAATTGTTCAAATCCTTGGCAGATATGGACAAGCCAGTGCTTCTAGACTTTGTCCAGAGGAGTATGGATCTGTTTTTGAACATTCAAGATGCCTGTGAGCAATGATTCTATAATGTCACTTTAGGAATCATCTCCAAGAGATAGTGTGTATAGAGATGCTCTAATAATGGTATTTTTTTTTTTTTTACAATACTCTTTGGCCAAGGAGAACAAAAATGGAATCAAAGTGGATATCTATCAATAAATGATTGCTCAAATAAATTATGATGCATTTTTATAATATCACAGAGCTGTTAAGAAATGAAAAAAATATTTGTGTACTGATCTGGAAAAAACATGCTACACTGTCAAAGTGAAAAATAAATCAAGTTCTACCCACCTACATATCCACCCATATATATATCATGACCTGATTTCTGCTACAAGAACAACCAAAAAAGCTTATGTGTCTATATGCATAAATGCTAGATTTATATAAGCATAAGTGAAAGTATGAGGATGTGTTATAAATTAGGAGAATGATGAGTGATTTCCATTGCTTTTCAAAAGAGAACACCTTCAAGTCTTCATATTAGCTGACAGCTCTGATTTATCTTCTTTGCCCGTGGAGAATTCTGCACCGCCGTGCAGTTCCTGGGTTTTCCTTCTCTTCTCTGTATCTTTCCTGGCTTCTGTCCCTCTCTTCACATGCATTTTTCTTAAGTGATTCCTGATGCTTGCCCAGTGCAGAGACCTATGGAAGGAGAGAACTATTCTGTTGGTAGTTCCTCTGCAAAGCCAGGCTGATTGATAGCAGATTGCAGCTAGGTCCAAATTTCTTTCCCAAGTGACAAATGAAGAACTCTTAAAAACAGAATAAAATATTTCATATGCAGAGAAGTGTCTCTGCCAGGCCAGCCATGCAAGACAGTGAGCAATGAGGACCGTGTGTAATTCCTGACCCATCAGTAGCCTGTCTCATTCCTACACTCAGGGGATCAGTGTTAGTGGAACACGCTGGGCTCCTGGGCTGAGCCCTCAGGCTCCTTCCACTATCCATCTCCACAGCACATACTCCTCTCTGTCACCTGTTTCCAAGCATCTTCCTGAGGGGGGCCCAGAACCTGTTTGCAGTTCCTTGGATCCTTGGACCCATTCTTTGCTCCTGCGTTTCTCCTATCTGTAAAAATCCTAACCTCTTCAAAGCCTGGCTGAATGCTGCCTTTCTTTTGAGTCTTCTTCCCGACATACCTGCTCTTTGATAGTAAATGAGACTCACTTGCTCTATTACTAGAGCTAGTATTTGATGTGCTACTGAACTGAGCTCCACCAGTTATTTCTTTGGCTCAGATTGTTCTTGAAGACAGGGATCATGTCTTTCTCTATATACCGAGTGCCTCTTGCTTGGATGTTTAAGGGAGACTTGATAAAATGAGTATTATGATTCCTGGTTCATGTAAGGCTACTAAATAATTGTTATTAAGTTACAACTGGGCATCATTCTTCAACATTAAAAAACCCCAGATATTCTGCTTCTGTTCTCAGTATCTGAAATCCGCTGCTCCCTCTTGATCTGTATTTATTTCCCTGTGTCTTTAGCTCTTGCATTAACGTTCTGTATTTTCAGTGAAATTTTTGTAAATACTTGTCTGGGTCTCAGTCTCTTCTAAGATTACCTGGCATTTTCCTTAGGTTGGACATTTTCTTTTATTGCTACTTCCTTTAAATGATAGCCAAGAGCATTATGATCTTTGTGCACAAAGCATTTTTCTTCTTTTGAATTATTTCCTTAGGATGGATTCCCAAGAGAAGAATTGTTAAGTCGCAGCATATGAACATCCTTACAAGCCTCATTAATTTTGACCCCACTAATTTAGAATTTATGCTGATTTGGGCAGGTAGAAAGCTTTCTTTTGAGTACTCTTCTGAAGGAAATTCACTACATAATGCACCAGTGCAAATACCATTTCTAGGGTCCCATTGACAGTATTTCATGACAACATTTGATGCACTGTTCGGTTGGGACCTTTTCCTTGTGTACAGAATTGATATGCTAATTATAATTTGTTCTCATGGGTTCATTATTGTGGATCCTCAATGGTCAGCACTTGTTTGACTAATTTCTTCCTTTTTCTAGACAGTTGGTGTGAATGGGACTTTGGCTGCCTGTGAAAGGTCCCCCTGGTTTCATTGAGACTCACGTGTTAGGTACCTATCACTTGTTGAGTACTATCACTTGCCAAAGAGGAGAGAGGCAAATACGACCCATCTCTTCCAGTTCCAGGAGTTCAAGATGATATGCAAACAGGTGCAGTGCAATGGATCAGAGAAATGGATGAGTGTATAGAATAATCTGGCCGTGTCTCTGAGGAGAACTGTGCCAAGGTGGGCACTAGGATGGAGTTCCAATGGTTAATCTTGTCACAGAGTTGAATTCTAAGGTCTGCAAATTAATCAATCAAACCATTTTCATGGGCACAAATGTTCTCAGATGGTACTAGATGATGCATAGTGGTTTTCAGATAATAAGGCTTCTCATAATTTCAGGCTGAACTTCCTCCTTCACTTTGCCCAAGTCTTTGCAAACAACATTGGGAGGTTAAACACTGAGGAGGGTGGTCTTCTCTACTTGGTCTGTGACATATTTGTGTGGAACCATGGCAAGCCTCCGTTTTTTCACCAACAACATGGAAGTAAACTATTATATCTGCTTCCTACATTGAGATATATTTTGAGAATGAAAATATATTGACAGAAAATGCTTTAATTATATTTTAAGAGATGCAAGGTGAATGAATGATTAAATAAGGATAATGTCTAAATAAGAACGTCTAAGAATCCCTTTGATTCTTCGCTACCTCTCGTTCATCTCTGTTTCAAGCTCCCCATTGGAACAGTGTCACGAATATAATCTATAGAACATGAAAATGGTTCCCTAATAAGCACTAGATGAGGCCCATGGAAAAAAAGTGCCGAAGAGAATCAGCAGACAATCCATCAGGGAGGCAGTGCTGCCTCTAACTGTGTAGGGAATGGTTCACTGCTCCAGAAGATTAAGGCTCTGAGCACTGCCAGCTTCCTGGTGCAGCAGGACTGCGGGAGGATGTGGGGAGGTGGAGAGGATCTGTGGGAGGCCTGGGACCCCAGCAGTCAGAGGTGCTAGAAGTAACCTGCGAGAGCGTGCACCAGAGACACCGAGTTGTAAATACAGAAGAGCATGAGACAAGGGGAGAAACAAGAACAAAATTTATGCATCGTGCTCAGGAAATGAGAAGGAAAGCTTTGGGCATGTGAGGTGAGAGGGTAGCTTGACCCTGTGTCAATGAGAAAGGATCCTAGGAGCAGAATAGATTCCAGAATTGAGAGAGATCTTTAAGCAGAGGTGTGATGGCCTTTAAAAAAAATTGAATCAAACTAGGTGTGGGAAGAGAGTGAGGAGCTGGTGACAGGCTGAGTTTTGCCCCATATTCTTCATCAGTACCTGCTCATAGATACTATTCTTCCTCCCAGAGAATAAGACTGAAATCCCAGGATAACTTCTGGGATTTTAAGGCCTTTTTGTCCTGGATTGAGGTGTAATCGGTCTCTGAGCAGCCATTTCCCTTAGAATTCATCTGTGTCAGTATGTCCTGCTCAACCAAGACCTTACAAATAGCTTACTGCTTTGTCTTCAGTATTGTCATGGCAGCTCTTCTCTTGGGATCAGTGATTTGTTGGTGTTTTTGATGACCATTTGCAATGTTTGACATTTGGCAACATTTTCTCTTCTTCCTCACCTCTCAATAAAGCTCAGATTGTTTGTGTTTATCAAGTTCTGTGAGGTAAATGTTCCTACTATCAAGGTACTAATTCAATATTCTTAAATAGGAAGTTAGGTGGATGAGGGCATGATCAGCTTTCCTAGGGCAGGAGGAACTGAATCCAGCAAGAAGTGGATATTTTGGAAGAAAGAGGGAAGAAGAAAAGAAGGTGAAGATATGGATAGAAAGGAAAAACCAAGGGAAAAAATAATTCAGACGCCACCTTCCAGGGAGTAAGTGGGTAAACAAACTGATGTTCCACACTGACAACTTGAGAAGGAGAAGTAACTATTAATAAGACCAACAACTGAATCTAAACACAGTCATTGGGAGGGAAAGAAGCCAGACTCAAATGGCTGCAGACTGTGTGATTCCATTTACCGGACCCTCTGAGAAAGACAGCACCATGGAAGTGAGAACAGAATAGCCAGGATAGGGCTGAGGAGTGGGAGCAAATTTTCACTTCAAAGACAGAGTTTGGGATGCCCGTTGGAACTACTCTTTAACTTGATGGCTAACAGTATTGCATTTACCAGAAATCATAGAACTGTACACAAAGCAACCATATTACCTTATGTAACCCTGATAAAAGTGAATGGAAATAGAAAAGTCAAAGACATTAAGAAACTCCCAAAGACTTTACATTTGTACAGCTGCTTTGGAAGGAAACCAGGCCACACCTTTGTCCTGGACCCTACAATACTGTCTCTCAGAATAACCTCTGGAGATAGGTACAGCTGGGTTCTAGGAAGAAGGGAGGGAATTTCTCACTGTAAGATTGTGTCTAAAGTAACAATGAATACATTAGAAGTGGTCTGAATATTGACTGAAAGGTTATGGCATAAGAGAATTGGGTTTGCTAACTGTGGAAAACTGTAAGAATTGCAAAACTAAAATAGCTCTATGTTTTTGATCTGAAAACCACTACTTGGAATTCTGCTTAACAATGAATTACAGATTTATTCATATGTAGTATTTTATGTATATTAAAGAACCACACCATACACACATATGGAATAACATGTTTTCTGAAACTTACTTTATACACAGGCAAACATTAACTGTCCATGAATTTTCATCATGGTAGTGGTGATTATCTATAATTAAAACTTTTTTAAAACAAAGAAACTATATTCATGTATTGCTTGGGTAATTAAACATAAATGAACTGTCATTAGGAGATATTATGATGGAAAGTTATGGACCTTATTTTGATGTATTTAGAAAGGGACCCAATTAAGATAACTGTTATAGATATTTCAGGAAAATGGTTCCATGAGTAATGATGTTTTGTCTGGCGGTGCCAAGGAGGGAAAAGTGAAAAAGGAAAGAAAAATGAATAAGGAAGAAAAGGTAACTGATAAGGAAGTAAAAGAGGCAAGGCAGAAAAAAAATCAGAGGAATTTGAGAGAGGAGAGAGGAGGGGAGTGAGACTAAGCAGAGGTGGGCGGGTCGTCCCTCACAGGCAGGAGGGGGTGAAGCTCCGTTCTGCTGTGTGGGACTTTTCTTCTCAAGGATCCGGAATTACAGTTAATTAAGTCCAGCTTTCAAATCCCTTCACCTTGTTGCGTATAGAATATGAGTCACTGAGAGAGTGTATCCTCCTGAGGTAATTAGTGCCTAGAAATGCACAGTGCTGTTTTTGGACAATGTGTTTAGGAAAAGCTATGGAAGTCATACTGCAAGTCCATGCTGCCAGTGAGGTTGCATGGGATGCATGTTGTGGTATATCTGGGCTTTGTTGCAAGTCTGTGATATGTTGCATTGGGCCTATTCAATAGCATGTTCACTTTGGAGGTAGTTTTGAAAGGTCCCTCATATTTAGCTGTGCAGCACACCTCCCTAACTCTCTTCTGAGCTTAAGATCATTTTAAGTAACCAGTCAAAACTGAGTTTCTACGTGGCCTTCTTGGTCTCAGCACCTATTTCCTGAGTGTACTAGTCAGCTCTTCACCCTTGACTCAGGCTACTTAAACAGAATGCAAGGTAGACTTTTCCCCCGGCCTCAGACATTTAGCATCTAAGGTCAGGAGGTCCCTTAGACGTGGCTGCTGGTAAGAGTGGTAAATGGTAGCCCATCACGCTACAAGCATGTATGAAGCAAGTGGTGACTTGAACAGGGGAGAGAAAGGACCATTCAGGGACAGCTACGCTCCTCTAATGACAGCTGTCTCTTGAGAACTACCGAAGGGGCCCTTGTGGATTTAGGACCTTCCACTCAGTCCTGCACTCCAGAGACTTTGTCACTTCTCAACAGTGCCACCTGGAGGCCAAGTGCCTTGAATCACAATAGACCCTTTAGCTCTACTCCATTGAAGCCAGTGTGTTGAAAAGTTCTTTGTGTTGGACTTTGTGTTGAACAGTGGCCAGGAGGACAGAGACAAGCAGAAGGAATTTTGAACATAAAGGTGCAATTTTATGGACTGATGGAATATCGGAGTACCTGCAAAACCCAAGGAATTTCGAAGTGTTCTGACCTTGATGAGGAGGGGTCCTATTCATTTGAATACTGATTTTTTAATTCCTAAAATGTCTATTAGAAGTTTTCTTTGATTTTTTAAATTTATTAATGGGGATATGATTTAAGCCATAAAATAATTATGAATGTTAAATAATATATAAAGTATACAGCACTGCACAGGTGTGTTTGTGTATACATGTGAGACATTGTAAACATAGTTTAATGAGAAGATTCCCACATTTAATGTCACATTTACTCTCTGTGACTTGGGTCACCTCTTGACATTTGATGATTCCAGAAAACATCATTTCTGATCTCCAGTTTTAATGTATAGAACAGGCGTGGTGGCTGTTCTGTTCCTATCTTCTTACTCTGTCTTTGGGTCCAAGCTGTGAGATAGTCAGGGAAGCACTATCTTTCCCACCTCACGGAGAAGAATTCTGGTGAACTGCAAACTGGAGAGACTTTTCCAGGCTCATCTTGCAAACGAATGGACGTTTCTCCAATTCCATCCCCAGCTCCCTCCATTCTGGAGCCAGCTGGAATTCATACCAGTGACAAGGAGCCAGATTCCTTGGCAGAAGTGCACGGGCTCTCAAAGGTCCTCTGTCATCTCAACCAGATCCATCTTACAGGCGCCCTGGTTTAGCCATTTAACTGTTGCATCTGCATCATGTGTTTCCTGCTAGAGTTTGCTTTGCTGTTCTGTGTGCTCACATCCACGGTCTTGCTGGATCCAAGGCCAATCCCTCAAGAGCAGAAGAGGAAGCTGGCTTCTGCCTCTGCTCTCACTCCCAGGATGATCGTCTGCTGCTCTGGGCTAGGACATGCCAGCATGGAGAGGGCACAATGGGTGGGTGGGAGGAGAGTGCCAGGTATTTTCTCCAGGTGCCCTGGGAATCTCTGGAACAAACAAAACAGGCATGATCACTTTGTAGGGTGTGGATACCAACAGGCTTCACTCTGTGTTTCATCTTCCCAGCCTGCTGCAGTTGCTCCTCAGCCTGGGCATACAGTATGATCTCCGGAATTTGTGTTTTATAGTGAGCTTCAGCGCTATGCCAGGTCTGAAGAACACAGAGGTAGGGACGCCTGTAGGAATCCCTCTGTGGAGCAAAAACACAAGACCTGGGCAAAGAGAATGAAATAGGTGCAGAGGGATCTATAATGAGCTGGACAAAGTTAATGGAACTTCTCAGAGGCTGACGTTTTTGCTTCTTATCTTGGTTTTAGTTACCTTCACCTTCATTTTTAGTTGTAAGGGTGAGGGCAAAACATGTTGAAAACACGGGGCTCATTGTAAATGCTTACAAATTCCAGTCAACAAGTGAGTGCTAATGGGGCCATCACCAAGGCTGCTCAGGCAGAAGATCCAGCATGAATCTGAGAAATCTGAAGGCCTCCTGGAGTCAACAACACTGGGACAGGCCTTGCAGTCCTTGTGTGTGGGTATTCGTCCTCTCCAACTGCTCCTCATTCCTAGACTCCCTCCCTTCCTTTTCTTTGCTCATTGAAATCTTTCTTAGCCCCAAACTCTGCAAAATCCTGCTCTTTCCCCACATGAACTCTCCAGCCTCATTATGTATTCAGGTTGAGATTCACCCAGAATTGGCAGCCATTTGTTCTGTGTATCAAAGAATCATAGTAAGTACCAGAAAGGACTTCAGGGAAATGTTATTCAAACTGGTGTCTTTCTGTCTGGGGGAAATTGAGGCCCTGAGAAGAGATACAGCTTGCCCACACTTAAACATACTTTGGTGAAAAAGCCAGAGAGAGAAACGAGGGTTCATTTCATTTTTCAAGGTTGTTTGGACCTCGTGGGCTCTGTAGGTTCCGGAGCTGCATGTGCGTTTCTTTTTTTTGGGGGGGGGGTCTTCTTTTTCTGAGCAGTGGGTGATAACAGTGGTCAGAATTATGCTGAGGATGCTGTGGGGTGTGGGGGCTCTTGCCATTGGTAGGGCTGCACCTGTTCATTCAAGGGGACCAGGAAGTCTATGCTCTGTATTTTCACCAGGATATGCTGGTCAGTCATTTTACCACTGTTTCTCTCTTTTTGAAGAAATGGAATATAAGTTGCAGAGACCATGTACTCTCCTTATGATTTTTCCCTGAATCTACCAGAAATGAGCACATATATTAACAATGAATATATTTATTAATATTAATACATCATTGCATGAATAATACATTTGGAGACAGGGTCTCAATATGGAGTTCTGGTTGGCCTTGAGTTCACTATGTAACCCAGGCTGGCCTCAAATATGTGGCAATCCTCCTATCTCAGCCTCCCCAGTACTGGGATTACAGATGTGTACTACCACTTCCTATTTGATTCTTTCTAATAAATGACTATGCCATTAAAAAACCTAAGACATTTTTTTTTTAATTTGAAGATGTAAAGGAGTCCTAGCATTGTATGTTATATATTGTGAAATAGAAAATGCTCAATGTAAAATAAGGTGAAAGGGGACAATGTTGAGATTGTAACAAAAAAGTAAGGAAACAAATTTTATGTATATGGGGGGGTGGTAGGGTGGGTAGGGCTATGGGAAAAAATGAGAATTAAGTTGTGTCTTATACTGGTACAAATCCCCATTA
>PVIR01004188.1:0-11774 GCA_004026965.1 Petromus typicus | reverse complement strand
ATGATATATAAAAAAAACACCTAAGACAATTAATTAACAAAATTTGTATACTGTAATTAATAATTAGCATATATTTACCCATGTGTTTCCCAAGACTCTTTCACTGCTTATTTTTCCTTTTCTGGATCTAATTAAAGGTCACATGTAGCATTTAAAAAAATATTTCTGGACTCCTCCTCTTTCTCTTCTTCTCCTTCTCTTCCTCCTCTTTCTTTTCCTCCTACGCTATTCTCCTTCTCCTCTCACTGGTTTTATAATTCTGGGGATTTGTTCTGAGGAACACTGAGCTGCCTCCCTACCTATTTAACTTATTTTGAGACAGAGTTTTCCTAAATTGCTTAGGCTGGTTTTACACTTGAGACCCTCCTGCTTCAGTCTCCTGAGTATCTGGGATTAGAAGCTTTAGTCTCTTCTTTTCCATCCTCATCTCTCAACATCTCTGCACAATCCTGTATCCTGCAACCACTTCAAGGGATTCTCAACTTTTCTTATTCCTTCTTAAATCTCACCTGTGGGCCTAGATTATTTCTATTTCTTCTTTGCCCCTAGCAAATCATTGTATCAGGCATCATCTTAAATCTTACTTTCTCCAGTAAGATTTTAATAAAACCCTTAGATTAGGCCAGATACTAGAAATATGGCCTCATATTACACTGTACTTCTGCTAACAAACACCCTGATGGTAAGTAAATTTTTTTTGTGTGTAGTTATCTATTTTGTATGTGTAGTCTGCTTCCTGACGGACTGCAAATGTTCTGAGTCAGGAATGTCCACTTCCTCTCTCCCTTATCAACACCAGTTTCTGGCATAGTTCCTGGCAAATGATAAGTATATAAGATTGATCGGATGAGTAACACTTCCTTTATCCTTTTTGATAGTGAATGGAGCTATCAATGATATTGCCTGCTCAGTACTATTCTCCTCAAATCCAGATATGAGATGCCGTTGCCTGTTGGACCTGAGTGCCTGCAGAGTCGACAGACTTTTCGAGTACATCATTCCCAATCTTGTTCCTCATGTAACTGAATTTGCCTCTGCAGAACCTTCCCCATCTTAGCTAATGAGAGGCTCATCATCCCGGTTGCCCAAGCACAAACCTCTTATGCTTTAGTCCCTCTGGTTTCTCACTTCCACATCCAGTGTACTGGGAAGTCTGAGCTTTGAAAACATAAAAGTAGAATCTGACCAGCTCTAGTTCCTCTCCTGTCTCAGCCTGTCACCTCTGTTCTAGATCTGGATAGCAGCCTCCTCTGCAGTCTAACCTCACTCCTCTGTCTCTTTTCAATACAGTGATCTCTGCAAAACAGAAGTCAGGTCATCATTCAGTGAGTGCGGTGCCCGAAGTGCTCCTCGTCTATTTCTTCCTCTTCATTTGTTTTACTTCCTCCCATGCTGGCCCACGGGTCAGAGTCCCATTTCTCTAGCTCCATGTTCCCCTGTCGCTGCTCTCTAGTGGTGAGTTCTCAGGGGCTTCTTCTTAGGAAGTTCCTGTCCCAGGACTTGTCCACTGCTGTGAGCTTGGCCACCTCGCCTCCTTCCTCCAGGGTTCACCTGGATGTCACCAGGTAAAACCATCCCTGACTGTCCTGCTTAAAATTGCATCCTTTTTGGTTGCCACTTCCAATTTCCCACTTGCTATTCCATCTTTCTGCATTTCCATAATATGTTTGCCTCTCTGAACTACTAGCTTAAAATATACATTGTTTCAGTAAATAGGTTTCATCAAAAGGATCTGTAATGTTTTGTTCATTAATGTTCCTGGAGTATTTCATATAGTGTCTAGGGTTTCATAGGTATTTGCTGATTGGATGTGTGTGTGGATGGATGAACCAATGACTGAGCGAGTAAGCTGAGTGACATCTCCTGGTCCCTCTGCCTCTGGCTCTGTGGCGTTACATGGGTCGTGTCATTTGTGAAGCTTGAATCTTTATGTCTGAAAAGTGGCATAAACAAAACTCTCCACCACATACAGTAGACCAAGGGTTTAAAGTAGAATTTTGAGAAGCACTTTGTGGACTGGAAGACACTGTAGAAATAAATGTTAGCAATAAGGAGGGTAAAAGATGAAAAATGAAAGGATACAATTGAGTTTCCCGTGAGCAAACTCCCAAGGTCCCAGTGAAAGCAGCAAGGAGCAAAGACACTAGTTAAAAAACGCAGTAGGGAAAAAAAATAAAGGCTAAAAATGCTTCGTGCCCTGAGGGATGGTAGAGAGTGAAATATTTGACGAGTATTTACTAAGAATCTAGAAATTGCAAGTCTCCACACTGAACCAGAGTTGAACTGGTGTTGATAATGTCGGAGTGTTTGATGGGGGTAAAAAGTCAGATGTAACAGAATGGTAATCCAGGGTCACAAGAAGTTCAGCTCTGTGCTTTGGGATTTCTGAGGAAGGAGGGATAAAGATTATGAGGTGATATACACCGTTTCAGAGCATTACTATGTGGCCAGTGCTTTACGTACCTTATCTCTAACAAGAAACCTGGAGAGAAAGGGTCTTTGAACTCTTCCCTGTTGGGAGACAAGACCAGACAATTTATGTGACCAGAGAAAAGTTATCATATCTTTTGTACTAAAGTGGAAATCTTAGGGAAGTTTCCATAAATGAAATAAAAATTATTTTCATCTTGATGGATGTGAGCTGGGCAGATGATTTTTTTTTCTTGTGTGTATTCAGTGGATATTTGTGGAGCATCAACTAAACGATGTAGACATTTAACCATGTATATTATGAACTCTACAAATTAAGATGTTATCTACATTCTCTTGGAGTTTATGGTAGGATTAGGGGATGAGTTGAGACCTGGAAAATGTATGGAGAAAGATGGTAAAGTCTAAATGAACAAATAAAACAGATAGTTGTGAAAATTGGAGTGAAAATGAAAACTGAGTAGTGGGGTAGGTATTGGTGTAGTATTGGTGGTAAAAGGCTGACCCTCAGAGTGGGTTCCTTGGAAGGATAACTGGAGTGGTGCAGGCTGAGAAAGCACGCAGAGCCTCTCTCTCCTCACCTGTCTTGGGATTCTCAGTGACCACTCCCTGCGTGGAACTCTTGAGGGGATTGAGTAGGGCAAACATTACCGAGCTAAACCGAAACTATGCCCACAAGGGGAGAGGATTTGGATTTTGTACCAGTTAAAATGCTTTCCCCAGTCAACTCCTGACTCAGTCGTCTTTGTTCACTGGGCAGCTTTCTCTGTGCACTTCATAGATTCTTCCCTTTCCAGTCCCTAGAGTTGGGAGCACCTGAGAGTTCAGTTCTCGGGCTTCTTCTCCACATCCACCTGTGCCTGGCTGATACTATTTCTTGGGGCTTGTTCTCAAGGCTTTATGGAACCTCACCTGATTATTCGTGTTTGCATTTCCAGTTGGGATGGATTCTGTCAACTTCAGACTCATGAACCCACCCAACAGTTAGTCATCTTCTTAGATGTTGTCATGTCAAATTCTTTTCTTGTGTGTGTCTCTCTACCATCATTTCCATTTCATCAAATGTTATCACCCCAATCTAGGCACTTAAACCCCAAATCAAGAAGCATCTGTGATTCTTTCACATCCCACATGAGAAAATGCTACAGACTCTACTTACAAAGATAATTTTGAGCGTGTCTCCTTATCACTCATGTCAAGACTAGTGCTGGCTTTCACCCAGACCCTGCAGAGTTTGATGATTGGCTTCCAATTTTATCTCCTCTGCCTTCAGCTCCTGGCTACACATCAGCAAGGCAGCTTTGCTGCATTCTACCATCTCAGCTCCTCTTACCTTTCTCACACTGCTTCAGTAGCCTTTCATCTCATTTGGTCCAAAGTCTTAATTATGGCCACACAGCGTTAATCCACATAGCTTCTGTTATCACTGTTTATGTCTCTGAAATGGGTTTCTTATCCTGCTTGTTCTTCTTGTGGTTAGAATGGATGCCCAAGTCCCCTCACAAAAGAAGCTCGTCCTGCCTCATCTTAACATGAACAGTCTCTACCCTGACATTTACTGTGGCCTTAGCTTACTCTACAGTGTCTTGCCTTTCACTGATGAGTTTGTTCTCTGGTTCTCACTGGATTCTAAGCTCATTGGAGGCAATCATTTGCCTCACCTACTCACTGACTTCTGTGTCTCCTGCATGGACCTTGAAGGCAGTAAATGCTCAAAAATATTGAGCAAATGAATGCTCAGAATTTTAAATAAATGAATAGATGGGGGGTCATGGAGACAAGTGAATGTGAGAGGAAAATGGCGATGTTTTCTTTGATTACTGGAGAACTTACTGTGTGATGGGTTCTGAGCTAGGTGCTAGGAAAACTAGGAAGAACATTCTTGTGCAGAATGAATCTTGCAGCAGAGATAGAGAACAGGTAGATGAGAAATCTTGATATAAGGTGATGTAAGCAGTGGGGACAGAATAGACAAGATGCGAACCAGATAATATAGAGGAAGAATTTTTCCAGTGAAGAGAACTATATATGTATAGAAAAGAATGGAGCAGTGAGTTAGTGTGTGCACTTAACAGAGCTTAAGAATAAAACAAAATACAAGCTATGAACAAGCCAGAGATGGAAGCAGTGAGGGGACAAGGCTCAGAAAATGTTCCACTCCATGTTCAGAGCCACTGGAGACATAATAGGTAATGGCCAGTGTCTGAAAGTTCATGCTGTTCGGATGAAAGAGAAAAAAATGGGTGAAGCTATGATAGGTCCACAGAGTAGGTGAGTTGGAATGGAATGAAGAGAACACAATAGAAGAAAGGCTTGAGATTTGAAATTTATCACTAAACAGAAGTCTTGAATGTAAATCGAGAGAATTTCCCATGTGCTTTTTTTAGACAACGAGATTCATGGCTATTTTCCAATCAGCTGGAGCAGGTGACACGAGCCAATCTCATTCTCTGAGAAGATAATTCTGGCTGTAATATTTAGGAAGAATTGTAAGGCTGTCAAAAAGGAAACAGGGGGACCAGGTGGGTGGCATCCATCCTTTTGAGTGGCCTGGCTTAGAACCTTGCTTTGTTTAATCCCATTAGCTGTCATTCGTGCAATGCTTTGGTTATTAAACCCAAGACCGATTGAGAAAAGGGGAAAAAGGAGAGCTTCAAGCTGTGTAGGATTAATTCCAGAGTTCCTCTCTTTTGAGGAAGTAATTACCACCACTGCCTGTGCACGTAACAGGATGAAGTCATAAATAGAGGCAGGAAATCACTGCAGACCCAGGCAGTTTGGAAGCAGAATCATGAGGTATTTTGCCAGGCACCAGGGGCTCGGGGTGGGCAGCAGAACCCCGATTAAGAAGAGGTCGGAGTACTGGAGTTGCTTCATGCAGGAAAGGAGAGAAAGTCCATTCAAAAGGCTGGTTGCCTTGCACTCCTTTATCCTAGGATTATTTGTTGGGAATTTTCTAAATGCCAAGGAGCTGAGAAAAATAGACATGGTCCTCACTCTGTGGAAGTTATGCAGTGGGCAAGGATGACTTTACCCTCATCGTCAGCTGGGTTTGGGGATCTGGGAACCTTGTGTTGGGCTGAGGAATTTACAAAAACAAGTGGTAACCTCCTCGCTCCAGCCTGGGCCCAGGTGGTGGAGAAGTAGATTAGAAAGAGGCACTTACTTCAGAGGTTCCTCTGTTCTGATTGTCTCGATTTTACACCCTTGCAGAATCCAGCACCCAGGAAAGGAGGAGGGTTTGACCTGTTAGGTTTTGAGTGAGGTCTTATTTCTGGATTTTAACATGGATTCCTACCATGTTTTAATCCAGGTGCCCCAAGGGCTTCTCTTTGAAAGAGCACAGATGGGGCATAAATCTCAAACTGTGCCTCTTCACTCAGACTGTTGGGTGGTGAGGGGAGACGCAGTGTTCTGCAGTCTTCCATATTAAACACCAACGAGCTCTGTTTATATCACACTTACCTACTTTGCGAAGTTTTTATTGGACTGCATTATTTGTTTTCTTCAGAAAAACACAAGTTCTTTGTGCTGTTTGCTAATGTAGTCATAGGCCCCTGATAAAAACAGGCAAGATAAGTGCCCCCTCCTCGAGGATTTGAAATGATAAATTAGTAAATGAAATGTGTCAGGTCTAAGCAGACACATTCACAGACTACAAATCCATTTTAGTTGTCCATATTGCAGACGGCAAAGGTGAAACTAGATGAAAAGTTGCTAGTTTTCTGATGTGTCTGGATTATTACTTATTAGAGTAGGTAGCAGATTCACACTGCCATTGTCAGCATTTTGTTGTTATTTCCTCTAGATCCAAATTCAGCTTGCAAGAAGGCCAAATCATTGACAGCACCTTGTAGGAATTTTAAGAAGTAAGAAATACAAAATAGCTTAAGGACAGTCCCCTACGAAGTATGGACCTGAAGTTCGCAGTTAGCTTGCTGGACAGAATCTTGGCTTGGAAATACGACTCCTAAATGAGACCTGGAGTGTACATAGTGTTGTAGAGAGATAAGTTTGGGTTTGAGACTTTGGGCTGGGGTTTCTCCATAAAGAGCTCTGAAGGTGCTTGTGACTACAAATACCCCATCCTGATTCATATCCAATGATTGGAAAACTAGGAATGTCAATATTTGAGAATGAAAAGAAGAACAAGAAGAGGGGAAGAAGAAGAGGAGGAGAAAGGGAAGTGGGAAGTGGAAAAGATGAGAGGGAGAGTGTTGCTTTCTCTGGAGAACACCTGAGGTTTCAGAAGCAATGTTGCTAGGCACTGGCCTTTGTAGAAGATGCTCATCAAAATGCCTTTGTGCCAAAGAAGCACAACATTTGACAGTCATATTGGGAGGAATGAAACAAGAGCACTAATTGAAAAATAATATAATGAAAAGGAGTCAGTTTTGTATGATTCACATTCTGAGGGTTGTTGATAGGATTGACATTGACATCACTCTATATATTGTATTTTTTTTTTTCCTTGAGACAAGGTCTCACTGTTGTAGTTCAGCCTTGGCTCTGAGCTGAGCCTTGAACTCACTCACAGCAACCCTCCTGCCTCTGCCTCTAGAGTGCTAGGATTACAGATGTGAGCCACCATGCCTGGCACTGTGGTATGTGGTGTTGATTGCTGGTGGGCATGAGTCACCATGCCTGGCATTGTTGTACATAGTTACCAGGGATCAAAACCCTCCCTTTGCACTTGCAAAGCAGGCGCCAGAACCACTGAGTTAAATCCTTGGCCCCACTCTATGTATTTTGGAGTCCTGGTTAGTCTCACTCAGAGCTGAGAAAAGCTAAGTAGGTTGTCTCTTCTCTAACTACTCCACATCACCCTGGGGCTCACAGGAGAGTAACACACGCCAGCACCCCAAACCATCTGCTCCATACCAAAACCTTTTCCATTCCCTCCCACATTCAAAAAATAGCTCTTAATGTTTCTTATGCTTTTCTTTCTATCTTAAACTTGTAGCAGCTCCTCTTCAGTAAGGACAGAACTGGTAATATATTTCAACCACTTTTTGGATTCTGACTCCATCCCATAAGCATATCTGTCAATCAGTTATGCAAATTCTGCTTCACTATCTTCAAAGACAGGACCTTCCTTTTTCCCTGGGCAGGCCCTTTCTGTTCTACTCAATTCTGACAGAAAGAACTTGCTTTATTGAGCAGGGCTTTACATTGCTGTCAATTATTTTTGATCATCTTGGTTTGAGCACAGAAAGCCATGTTTTTGTAGCAATACAACCTACTAGGTCTCACCAGCTAAGGAAAGTGGTGGTATTTTTCTTCTTGTGGTGGATGCTTGAACAATCAAAGATCTCTAAGAATGAATTGGAAACACTCCCCCACCATGAATTGTTTGTCCTTACTGTGAATGCTAAGTCAGTTCCCTTATTTAATCATGAAATCATAGACTCCACTTGAAATATTGTCATATCCTTAGTTCAGTGCCGTGTGTGTGTGTGTGTGTGTGTGTGTGTGTGTGTGTGTGTGTTTGTCAGCCTCCTCTTTGTTATTTAGGGTTAGGGTTGCACCAAAAATGATCCATGCTTTCCAATTTACTGAAGGTTTTAAACATTTTTTAAGAGGCAAGGTACTCTTTTTGTCAAACAGAATGCAACAAATGAATCAGAGCAACAACAAAATCACACAATCTGTTTTCTCCCCATAGCTCAATGTGAACCCTTCATTTGCCATTCTTATTTCCTTCAAATATCTTACATTTGCCTGGGCAGGTTAATAGGTTAAATAATGATCAGTGGACTTTTCCCTATGAAGAATCAGATAGAAAATGTTGTAGGCTTTGCAGACCTTTAGGTGTGTTTTTGTTTTTGTTTTTTCAGATAGTAGTATCCCTAGTGCATTTCAAAACAAGCCTAGATAATAGAGCATTTACACAAATGATTGTCACTGTTTCTAACAAAGAATTGTTTACAAAACAGTGGAACAAATTTGGTACCTGGAGGCTACCATAGTACGTGATCCATAGTGGGCTATCCATAGATTGCCCCCTTGGGAATTAGATGACCTTAACTTTGGTGTATTTAGTTTAAGAAAGGAACACTTTTACAGCCCCAGGTCTGGATATAGACCCAGGAATTTGTTATTATGGATAGGGTGATTTGGAAAAAGCATATATTTTGTAACCAGTTTAAAACAGGGACATGGTAGATTTCAATATTAAAAAAAAATATGAAGGGTTGAACTGAGAATATGGGGTAGCAGGGGGAAGTGGGCAGAGACAGGGAAGTGTAAAGACTTGGATATTCAAATCAACTCTGCTGATGAGAGCTGTGAATCTGTAGGAAAATTAGCTCCCATCCCGGAGCCTCTGTGTTTCTGTCTGCAGACAACGCAGGGATGAAGACGTTCTCTGTGGTGCCTCAGAGCTCTCAAATTTTGTGATCTGAAAGAGAAAATTCATATAATTGCAATGTTTAATGGGATTTATGATAATTGGAAAATAATTGCTGCTCCAAACTTTTATTAATCTATATTTAGTTATGAGTCATGCTTTCACAATAGATGCTTTGGAAATAAGCAGAGAGACAAATCGAGTAAACAGAATTTTAAATATTTTATTTATATGCAGTTCATGTAATCCCTAGAGCCCATAGGCATATTAAGATCATTTAAAATATCCATTAAAAGTTATGTGAGAGACGACTAACTCTCCTTTTAGAATCTCTCCCTAAAGGATAAATAGCTAACATTTATTGAGTAGCTACTACTGCCAGATTAATTGAATTCATTTTATTGAATCCTTCCAGCAACCCTGTAAGGTTAGTACTAAGATTTCTGTTGCACAAAAGAAGAAGCTCTGAGATGCTGAGGGATCCATAGTTCGTCACTCAGCTTATGAGTGGCTTTGTGCCATGCTTCGGGACCAAGTTTTCTGCTCTTCCATGTCATCACAGTGTCTCAGAAAGGGACCCATGCTTTGCCATCTTCTCAGATATGCAGTAGATGAAGCACTTGCTTGTTTTCTGTATTTCAATTAAGGCATATTTCCAGTCTTCCCTCCATTTGCATTGAGACACTAGAATGAGCAAGGAAGGGAACCTACGGAACAGCATGGAAGACAATAGACAGAGATCAGAAAGTCTGAATTTCCGTCTCAACTCTGACACATATTGTTCAAAATTGCCTTCACTGTCCTAGCCAGGGTTTCGCCTACTTTTGATAAAGTAGAAAATTCTTCCCACTTCCTACATTGTTGGGAGGATAATGTGTACAATTAACAAGGTAGTTGTAAAAACAAACAACCAAACAAAGCCCTACAGACCTCACAAAATCCTGACAGTGGAATGGAACAGTGGACCAGAATGGGAAACACTGAACTTGAGATTGAAATGTGCCTTGTATTCCCTTTGACCACAAGTGACACTGTGACCTTGAAAGCCCCTTTCTCCCTCTGAGCCTCAGTTTCCTCATTGTGAGAAGACAGTGACAGCCCTGGGCAGTATCTGCCACTCTGACATTTTGGATTCTGCGTGAAAAAGCAGGGAGCGAGATTTCAGGGGCATGAGGGCTTCTTGGGAGATGCAGGTGCTGGGACAGAAACAAAGTGAACGCCTTCTTGTATGCCTGCCTCACGGTGCATCTCCATGCTTTCCGTGGGCCTTGCCCTCCACCACTGGCCTCTGGGAGGGATCGTGTGGCTTCTCTGAACATGGTCTGTGGGCATGGGAGCGAGGCACTCCAAGAGGGCTTGTGATTTGCCTTCCTTACCAAGTTACTACTCAAAGAAAAACGGGTTCCTCCCATCCCGTGTGCTCCCCCTGGATGAGATGCCCCTCTTGCTCTGAACTTTATTCCCCCGTGAGCTCCAAGAACTGCTGTGGGACCGCGGGAAACATGACAGTATCAGCACTTCAGTGAATACACTTTGGAAAATAGACATCCGTGTGAAGGATGAGCCAGGATTGTTTTAATCTCCAGTGTTCAGTCAGTGTCTTCACCTGAAATTAAACTGACATTCTTCACCATCGCGTCCTCAGAGGGAGCTCTGTTTGGTTGTATGTTGTCTTATCTCACACCCTTCTTTTTCTCCTTCTGCTCTCCCTGGGGCAGGTGCTCCGAGAGATCTGCTCCATGCTGCGGCTCCTCAGCTGCCCTCCCACTTATGTTCTGGGGCATGGAGGAGGGCAGGGGATTTAGCACCGACACACTTTCTCATTAAAATGCATCCTTTCTCCTTTGCGCGTGCCCTTGGGTTCACCTTTCCCTGAGCTGGTTGGGGAGCAGGAGGGGAGAGGCTGGGAGCAGCAGGCAGGAGAGATGCCCTCGCTCTTCCTCTCGGCCCAGTGATTTCCACTCTTTCCTCTCCTCCTCTGCAATTCCCTCTTGTCCATCTCTGGAGAAAACTTGCTTGTAAGAATAGCAAACACACTTCCATCACCACGATACTCACAGGCTTTCTTTATTCCATTTCCATGTGATTAGTTAACACAATCCAGCAGATGAACTACCCCAGAATAAACAAATACAAACATCTCATCACCCTAATCAATTATGCTTTTGCCAAACATTTATGAGGGGTGCAAAATCTAAAAATATTCTAAATATATCCTTAGATGGAGTCTGACAGTGAGTGAAGTGCATATCTGAGTGGAATGCATTTGACTTTCATGGAATTGCTCTAGCTAGGATGCTTTTGCGTATGCATTTGGCTACTTTGAGTCAGTCAGACTTTACACACATATTATGGGGGGAAAATTAAAACAGACCTTCACTTACTCAGACATCTCTGGTATCTATCCTTTATCATCTAGGAAACTCTGGAAAACACTTGCCTGAAGGGATAGCTTCTTATTGATGTGGGATTCCTCACTCCTGTCTTCCAAAATGAGGAAACCAGTACACAAAACTGCAAGTCATAGAAACATCATAATCATAAGTGTTTCATATGCAGAGTTATACAATGAAATTATAATCTCAGAGCCCCTAACCCCTTACACCAGGTTCCAATTTAAGAAGAAGCCTTCCAAGTGCTATGTCCTTAAGCTCTCATAGGACAGTTCATGGGGAAATAATGATTTTAGTCATCATTAAATATATGAAGAAACATACCTGAAAGGAGTTCATAAACCACTGGCCTAATTCTTAAATTCAGTCTTACCAATGAAATATATTTCACCAGAATCAAAATCTACTTTCACCCAAAGTCCCTTGTACTGGCAACTTTAAAAAGAACATGATTGTTTCCTCACTCTTCCTACCTTACTGTCTACCTGCTTCTTGGTGGAGCTGGTCATATATTCAGCAAAGATAATATTGAAAGTAACGTTACACTCACCTTTTTTTTTTTTTTTTTTTTTTTTTTTTTTTTTTTTTTTTTTTTTTTTTTT